>MPUH01000384.1:0-58843 GCA_001970955.1 Stentor coeruleus
TAATCGAATAATCCAAAATATTTTTTATCTAATAAAAATTACAAAAAAGTGACAACATAACCAATATCCCAACACCTAAAAATTAAAAGTTAAAAAATAACCACCAAATTACAAAAACTAAACCTCTTAAAAACTTCAAAACATAATACCCAATTGCAATCCCCATTTCCCAAACTACACTAAAACTTTAATCATCCAAACTTTTTAACTAATATTGCCTAATAATTAATCACTTATATAAATATGGATTTTTATCCTTCAAGCGATCCATTCGCAAGTGTTGAGCCATCTTCAAATCAAGGCTACCAACCTCCAATTTTTGATGGAAATTTTGGTGGCCAGGATCCTTTTACCTCTCCTCCTGTAGGTTATTCATCAAGTTTACCACAGGAAATAACCGAAGAAGAAAAGGATGAATTAGAACGACAGGCTCAAAGAGATCTAGAAAACAAGGAAAGACAAAAAAGACTTATGGCTAAAGATGCTAAAGAAATGGAACAAAAAGAACAAAAAAGGCAGCAAGCGAGGTCAGATCTTAAAAAATTCTATGAGGATAGGAACAAAGCGATTGATGTAAGAAGACAATTAAATTTGACTAAAGAAAATGAGCTTAAAAATAATAAAGCTTCATATAATGACTCGACTAGCTGGAAGAAAGTTGCATCTATGATAGATTTTAAAGACACTGATAGAAAAGATCAAGCAAGAATGAAGTCAGTGTTATTAGCTAAGAAGCATGAGTCTAACTAATTAGATTATTCATTGGCTCTTAAAAAAATTATGATATTGTTGTAGATGTTGGAGGATTAGGTATAGAATTGTCTTAGGAAAATAAAGGAAGTTTTTATAGAAAATTTTGGTAATTGTGTGGTATAGTTATTGTTGAGGAGGATTTTTTTGCGTCGTATGATAAGTAAGGTGTATTTTTTTTTTATTTAGTTAGTTGGAAGATAGTATGATTAAAAGATTTAAGTGGTAATTGTAAATAATAGCTTTTAGGCTTTTGGANATGATTAAAAGATTTAAGTGGTAATTGTAAATAATAGCTTTTAGGCTTTTGGATTAAGTGATTGCACTGTGATTTAGTTATTGAATAATATAAAGCTAGGAATAAAAATGAAAGGGTTTTATTGATATCTAAATGATTACAAATACAATATTATCACAAAAACATTTGCAATCATATTTTTTCATTCGATCATTTTGATCTAAATAATCAGCATAATTTTTGAGATTTAAATCATTATAAATCAATACCCTAACATCAAAAATACGCTATAATAAGCTAATCACTTCCAATAGAAACTATTTTAATAAATTGTAAAATCTTATCTAGTAAACCTTTACAAAAACTACTATCTTCTATCTAAAAAAAAATTAAAATACAAACTTAAAAATAATTTGTAAATAAATATGAGAACTAGCTCTTGTCTTGATGAGACAAATAAAAAATCTCTAAACATTTTACCTGAAATTATAATCCAAAATACTTATTATTAGCCATATTCTACAAAAATTGCGAACCTTTAGCACTTCCTGATATAAAGATTCCTACAATAATTTTTTTCCCCACTGATAAAATAATAACAATATTTTACCAATGAATTAGATGAACAAGGCTTCTAAAACCTGGCAAAAATTCTCCTTGAAATAAATTCCTAAAATCTAAAAAATAACGAAATTGGGCGTAAAAGTACTATAAAACAACTTGAATTAGAAGTTCTATGTATATCAAAGAATAAATTAACCAATAAAAAAGTAGAATACATTTGAAGTTACTTACCTTATTTAGTTAAGCTAAAACGAGTATCTTTAGCACATAATGAAATAACCTATTTTTGATCTGAATATATAAATTAGTAAATCCTACAATAATTATATTAACAAAAAAACCAAATCAATTGTTTACTAGCCGATTAAAAATTCCATCAATATCATTCTATAGCATATAAATATGCTATTAGTAACTTCGACAACTTAAAAGCTTTAACATATTTGAAAACTATATCAACCACTAAGGAGTTATAAAAACTCTAAAATCCTCACAGATAAAGTAAATCTCAACTCTTTTAAAATTAAAAAAAAAAAGAGAATACAATCAAAATCGACTATATCTCAGCCAAAAAACTTCAACTCCTACTTTCTGTTTATTATCTAACACTTCAGCAAAGCTTTAAACTTATTTATTAAAACATCCTATCTTCTATCATATAACCCATATATTCCATAACCCTTTGTTCACTTCTTTTTTTTATCCTCTCAAAAACTCTTTCAAAATACTCATTATTCTCACTGCTTCTATAATTTCTTCTTTTAGGAGTAGGTTTTTTATATAAGCTTGTCCCAAACAGTTTTTCTGCTGGGATTATCTGAGTCCTTTGATATGCTTCTATTTTAAAAGGTTCTGAGCTTGGGATTATAGTTTCAGGTCTCCAAAGAGCTTTTGTTGTAGCAGGTTCGGTTTTAATTTGAACATCCTTTCTTGAGTTTTGCCTGTATTTTTGATAACTGGAATGTCTTAAGCTTGGTAAAGTTTTAAAGGTATCTTCAGCAAGTTTTAGCATTGGCTGATCTTTTTTAATACGATTCGGGTCTTCACGGTTGTTAGGAGAATTTGATGTAAGGAGTCTAAGATTTTTTACTGCACTGGGGAATATTCGGGTTTTTATTACTCGGCCAATACGGTCTAAGTGCTTGCTTTCTTCTAAAACTTTGAGGATTTCTGCTTTGTTGTTTTGGAGCATTGATTAATTTAGAACATTATGGATTATTTTACGATATAGTGTGAGTTTGGATTTAGATGTTTTTTATTTTAATTGGTTTAGAATTGCTGAGAGGATTTAAGGTTTGTATTTTAGGGTGAAAGATTTTTGTGATGGGTGAAATTGTGAGATTATGAGGAAATTTATTGTTTTGTTAGGTTTTGAAGGATTTTGAGGATTTTTTGAGTTGATTTTAAAGGAAGATAATGATCCTATAGGGAAAATATAGGTTTTAAAGGGGATTTAGCGAAAATAGAATTGAAATTGTAATTTTGAAATACTGATTTTTTTAAGTAAAACATTGGTTTTAGTTACATTTCCTTCCAACAAATTAATCTCACTAAAATCATTTCTGATATCCACCAACACTTTCAAACGGCAATATGAAATTGGGCTAAAATGTCTAACGATATAATTAAAATTCTGCTAATGGAAAGCTTAGTTGAAATCCTGCCAAATCGGTTACTTTGGATTAGTGACCATTACCCACCACGCAACAAACCAAAATCTTCATACATCTGCATTGACAATGTAATTAGCATATAGGAATTTCGTTATGAGCCATTTCATGAAGATTTCGGCCCTTTAAACCTAGGAATGACTTACAAATTTTGTTTCCAACTAAACAAACTTCTTAGTGATCCAAAATACACATCTTTTTCAATATATCACTACTGTTCAACAAACCCTGCAAAAAAAGCTAATGCCGCATACCTAATCTGCGCATTCCAAATACTCATACTTAAACGAACCTCCTCTGAAGCTTGGAGTCGTTTTTCACACATTTCCTTTACAAGTTTTCGTGACGCAAGCTATGGTCCTTGTAATTTCGAATGTTCAATAAAAGACTGTCTACAAGGTTTAGAAAAATCCATAGGCTTAAATTGGTTTAACATGGGCACATTTAATCTTCATAACTATGAAACCAAAGAAAAAATCGAAAATGGTGACTGTAACTGGATAATCCCTAATAAAATCCTCGCTTTTAGTAGCCCATCAGATAATTCTACATCATCAGAAGGGTATTATGTCTTAACAGTAAAAGATTATTGCCAACTTTTTAAACACGAAAACATCAAAACCGTAATTCGTTTGAATAATAAAACCTATGATGAAAAACAATTTACAGAAAACAACATAAAACACTATGATTTATATTTCCCAGATGGAACTTGTCCTTCTTATGAAATTATAGATAAGTTTATAAGTATTGTTGATAATGAAAATTCAGCTATTGCTGTACATTGTAAAGCTGGACTTGGTCGTACAGGAACTTTAATAGGATGTTATGCTATAAAAAAATATGGGTTTTCTGCTAGAGAGTTTATAGCTTGGTGTCGTATTTGTCGACCTGGATCGATACTTGGCCCACAGCAACAATTTTTAATTGAGTATGAAAAAAACTTATGGGGTCAAGGAAATGAACATGTACAATATAGCGCTTGGGATCGTTTTAAAGCTATATATGGTGATAGAGGACAAGCACAAAGATTAATAAAAGCTAAAAGGAGCTTTGGAACACCTAATGATGAAAACGATAGAGAAAATAGGTTTATACAAAGAACTCCTTTGGTAAAATCTTGGTCTATATACACAGATATATAATTAATTGTATTTTCTCATATTTTTTTCATAGTAAAATAAACTAATGTACTATTTTATTACAGCCGTGCATATCTTTTGAAATTCCTCAAAGTCAATCACCCCATCTTCATTAAAATCAGCCTCTTTTAATATTTCATTATACATTTCAGTATCTAAAGTCCCTCCAATCATCTGTTTTAATTCATTCATATCAATACACTCATCACCGTTTATATCAAAAGTTTTAAACGCTGCTTCTAAACGTTTTTTTGTCAAAGTAATCTGCCAGTTCATAGCTGCAGTTAAAAACTCAGTATAATCTATAAAATCGCTTCCATCAGCATCACATTCTTCAAACACTTGTTCTATATCAAAAAGTTGTTTAATATTTGTTTTTTCAATTCCTTTAATAATTTCTTCACGACTTAATTTCCCATCTCCATTCATATCTAATAACATAAAAGCATATTGTAACTCTCTTAATTCTTGTTGTGTAGACAAATGCGAAACTATAAATTCAAATGTAGCATGTTGAATTTTGACCCTACTTCTAAAGTTTATAAGGTTATTAACTGAGTCTAAATAAGAGTTGCTGCTTATACCATGCATATTACTTTGAATCCAAGGATGAAGTAAAGCATCCATAGCATGAGGACGTTTGTATGGATCTTTATCTAATAAAGACAAGACTAAATCTTTAGCTGACTGTGAGACTTTAGACCATTCTTTTTCAGGCATTTCGACTTCTTTGTTAATGATTTGATGTATGGTTTGGCTTTCTTTATTACCAAGAAAAGGTAAATATCCACAAAGCATTATATATAAGATTACCCCACAACTCCATATATCGCTTTTATCAGTGAAAATACCGTTGAATACTTCTGGAGCGGTGTAATATGGCTAAATATATAATACTTGACCGTATTTACGTGCTGGAGATGAAGGATAGTTTGTCAATCGGGATATTCCGAAATCTATAACTTTTAATGTGGAATCTTTTGTATGGTCAACTAGAAGAAGATTTTCAGGCTTTAAGTCTCGGTGAAGTACGTTGTTTGTATGACAATAACTAACTGCAGATAAAATTTGATACATATACCTAGCAGCTTGTTTTTCTTTAAATTTCTCTTGTTCAACTATTTTATCAAATAGTTCCCCACCAGAACAAAGCTCAGTTACTATATGATAGCATCTTTGGTCTTGAATAACTTCAGTTATTTTAATTATATTCGGATGGTCGAGTTTCCTCAAAATGTCAACTTCAAGTAGCATATTTTTAACTTCACAAAGTCTAACAAAAGATTTCATAATAGTTTTCATAGCTCTATCAACTCCTGTAGCTTTATGTTCAACTCTTCTAACACATCCATAAGCCCCTTCTCCTATAATTTCTTTAACATTATAATGATCTGAAACATGTCCAACTATACATTTTATAGTTTGTCTAGTCAAAATCCTAATAACTGTTTTTTGTCGACCACCTCTTCGAATAAATGGCTCTGCTCCTTTAAGATCATTTTCTTCTTTACCTTCTTCAGGTTTGACTTCATTTTCACAGTTAATTACAGACTTGCAACAACCCATGATATTTTAATTATAATCAATGTAAAGTTTGAAAAAAATAAATAATATGATTGAAGGGGTAAGGAAATTACAAGAAGTTTTAAGTGTGGTTTAGGTTTATTGAATAGAAGATTTTATGTTTTTATATTTGCTTGAAAGGTTATATTAAAAAATGTTTATATTAGAATGCAAATATGAAATGATAATTGATTTTTTATGAGTGGCTGCTTATGATATTGATTTTTTAATAAGATGTGTTTTTATGTATTTGGCTGTGGTATAATTTGGTATTTTAAGATTTCGTAAGATTTATATTTTAACAGAGAAGTAGATATGGATAAATTTAAAAATGATGAAAAGGGGATTGGTTTGGTTTTAAGTTAGTAGTAGATATATGGAGTTACTGAAGGATTTTATAGAGATGAAAGGACACAAGAACAGAAATTCAAATTACCGGGAAAATATTTTTACGGGAGTATAATTTTTATAGTATTATGAGAAAAATAGGTCAGTATATGGAAATTAATAATCACATAAACCTCTTACCGACTACTTTTTGTATTCAGAAAAGGCTTGCCATTTTTCTTTAAGTCCCTCAAACATAATTTACATAAATAATAATCCATACATATAGAAAAGACACTATACTTTTATTATTCAGATTTATTTTTCTTATCATATTCTTAACTTAATTATAACATATTTTCTCATATCAAAACTTAAGATTTTAATACTATAAGTAATTAAAAAATACACTTTCACGATAAAATATTTTATTCAAATTGAAAAAGATTTTAGTATATTTCTAGAAATGGCCAATGTATCTTATTACTTTACATTTCCTGATGCTGGAATAAGAAAAGGATTTATTGAAGCACACAAAGAGCTTAGTAAGGCTGGGAGGACAATTTATACAACTCATCCTTATGTAATCTCTTTTTATACAAGTTTTAAGAACAGAAATAATATTGAAGCCTTTTTGTCGAGGACTATTAGTGGTATGGAAACATTTACAGAGATAGAAAGGCTTAAGAAACTTGAGATTATTTATTATAAGAAGATGTTATATGATCTGTTTGAGCATTATGCGAAAACTGCGGTGTTTTTATTCACATGCACAAAGGTTTGTCATATAAGACCTGAATGGAAATACAAACACAAAATTATGTATCTCCCATATATACCATCGACTGAAATATCAAAAAGACTAGGTTGGCTAGGGTTAGGACTAGTAATGCTATACAACTCATCCATAATTCCAAAATTTATGCTATGTTTCTATTACCCTACCCTTTTAGCTGACCTTCAGATCGGTGAAGAGTTCGAACTAGGTTACTGGACTACAAAATTCGCAAAATCCCTAAACTAAAACATATCCCCAAATAAAAAAACTAATCCAACTAATCATCTTTATTATATTATATTAAATCCTAATACTTTCATAACAAAACCTTCTATTTTTATCCAAACTTTACATATCTAATTACAACCCTTCCACCAAAATCTATCTTTAATTACATTACGCAAGCGGTCGCTGCTTCACAGCAACATCTTCTTTTGAAAGAAAAGGTCCAGGACTTAGCTGTGTATTGACAACTTCAAACTTGTTAATGTCAAACATCTTACAACCCCCTAAACTCATTAAAAACCATAACTGTTTCTTTACATCATAAACCCAATCTCTTCTATATAATTCTTCAGCAGCATAAGCTTGTATAGCTTCACCTGGCATATTATAAAAAGCATAGATCAAAGTTTCAACATTGCATATTCTTATCATCTTAGCTTTAAGTACTTGTTTTGATACATAATAAGATGATGGTAAAGTAAATTCAGGATGTTCAGTTGAATCTAATTCTTGTTCAAAAGCACTATAAAGGTAACTAGAAACATTTTCTATGTTTTTTTTATTAGCATCTTGAGCTGTAAGGTCTTTACCTTTAGCTAGTTGGGCTTTGTCATCTTGAAGGTTTTTCTGTAATGCTAGGATTCCTCTTACCCCATAATCTTTGAGTTCTTGTTCTTCCTTTTCATCTTTTACTGGTGGAGATGATAGGAAACTTGGTATAAAACTCACAGCATTTGGGTTTGGTGCTTTTGTCTTGACTGGTTTGGAGAAACCTGGAGGAGGGTAGAACTCCTCACTGACAAAGCCTGGAGGACTGTTTGGTAGTAATGATGGGAATTCTTCAACTGGTTCATAGTCTAGACCAACTACGTATTCTGAAGTGTAGTCATAATTCACATGAGGATGATAGACTGGTGGATAACTGTCATAGTATCCGATAAAGTTCATCGTATTATTGGCTTCGGGCTCGAAGTTCGCGTATTTCCTCACGTTCTCAGGGTTTCGGACATTATCAAACAATCCTTGATTTCTTGGGTACATTAATAAGATTTAAAGTTTGATAAGTAGTTTAGATATTTTAATCAATTTAGAATGGGCTTGTGGATGAAAGGTTTCTGATGAGGTGAAAATGTTTAAGAATTTATGTTTGGAAGAAATTTTATATGTAAAATGCTGGTGTTGTGATATGGGTTTAATCAATTTTTTCAATAATCATGTCTTTTTTATCAGCCAATTATTTTACTAAGATCGAAAAGGCCACTAAAATTAAACTTTGTGTTTTTTAGAATATTCGTTTTACTTAATTATTTTATAATATTAACCGATACTATAACAATTATCTACTTTATTAATAAAAGTTGTCATTTATTAATATCTCTACAAACTATATATAATAATTTTCTAACAAATCTTATAGACCCAGCATTTGAAACTTATCATCTATCTTACAATAAAGCCAAAATCATACTAAAATTCATCTTATCCAATTATTCTTTTACCCCTTAACTCAAATTCTTTTATATAATTCAAATCTTGATTTTTAAAACAATCTATCGAAATTTCACTCTCATTTCAATAAAGCACAACTTTTTTTATATCAAAAAAAAATCAAACTCCTTACTTTTTTATCACCTTACTATCCCAAAACCCATCCATATCAATAATCTAAACTTAAAACCTAATATTTTCCAAGCCTAATCCTCCAAAATATAAATTTTTTGTTATAAAAATGAAACCAAGTGCTATTCAAAGAAAGCATGGTCTACAAAGACCTTTCTACCCTTTACAAATTTTCAGTTGGTTCTCATGTATCTATAACAACCTTATATACATTGTTTTCATAATCCCCGAACATTCTCTTCCAGATATCATAACTTTGAGTTCAATCTATGCCACCCTCTTATTCCTTTTAATCTTACTTGGGTACAAAGTATCTCGATCTGATCCAACTGACCCTGTTACAATCGCATATAAAAAAGAAAAAGATCAAGGGTAAATTTCATATAGTATCCTTCAAGATTATGAAGAAAAAAGTGAAAGATATTGTAGTATATGTAATTGCCCTGTATACAAGACAAGTAAACATTGTATGAGATGTAACAGATGTACTATTGGTTTTGATCATCATTGCAAGTGGGTAAACAACTGTATTGGGGTTAAAAATTATAAGGAGTTTTTTGCGTTTATTGTAGTTGTCCAGTTTATTCATGTTTTGATGACTATTGATATAGCTTTTATAGGTACTCAAATGATATTAAATGAAAGCTCAATGATTTCTGGATATAAAAAAGCTGGCAAAGAGTTTTTTTATTTTCAAGAAGCTTTGATTATGATAGCTTTAGTTTTATGTACCTTGGCGGCAACTTTTATTACAAAGTTGGTATTTTTTCACGTTTATATAAGTATTAAAGGTATTACAACTTATCAGTATATATTGAGTACTATGAAGAATGTTGAGGAGAAGAATTCAGGAAACCTTTCGGAAAATAGGTTGGTAAAAGATGAGGGTTTAGATAAGGATAAAAAAGTAAGTGAAGTCAAAGATTGTAATGTTCCTGAGAATAGTCTGAATCAGACTATGGCTTTGAAGATTAATGTCTCAGTATAGATGTTTTGTGTAAGCTATATAAAAATTATTATGGGTGGTTTTTATGTTTTTAGAATAGTTTTTTGGGAGGGAAGGAATTGGGTATTGAGAAGTTGGGTTTATTGGATAAGATGATGATTGAATATTTGGGTTAAAAGAGGATTTTAAGTTTAGTTGTTGAAGATAAAGAGGCTGGTGAGGAGATTAGGGTGGAAATATAAAAATTAACACAAACTATTGAAATATTTTTTTTATGGGTTAGTCTGTGATTGTATGATTAAGTTTTATAAAGTTATTTAGTGGAAATATTATGCTTTGGATAAAGAGAATTAAAATTTTATAGTTTTATATCAGTTGTAGAGTTAATTAAAATATTTAGTAATCTTATCGATTTTTTTATTCTCATAAATATTTTAATGTAAAATTTAGCTTCTTTTAATCTAGATTGCTGATTTTATTTTCAACACTCCATTGGTTGAAACTCATATTTCTTTATCATAAAATAATTTGATAACAATTTCTTACCTATATAAAATTTAAAGTTTATAATGATGATTTTTTAGCAAGTAGAACTTATTTAAAAATGACAAAAATCAGCGCTGAACTGGTACATTTTCTAAAAAAACATTGTTACTTATCACTTTTAATCATCTTGGAGAGCCTAGATTTTGAAATCTTCTATAACAAAACCTAAATATTAAATAATTTTAATATTTAACTATATAGTAAAAACATCATATAAAAAACCAATTATTTTAAACATTAATCTTTACTTTTTTTAGTATTATAATTATTATTCTAAGAGCATATCTTATTATTTACTTAGAATTGATTTGCAAAATTCATATATTTCAGGATATTCTTCTTTCCATCTATTAGCTTGAATGCAATTACAAAATACTTCAACTTGTTTTCTATTGCAAATATCCCATACTCTTACTGTATTATCTAAAGATCCAGAAACTATATATCTTCCATCTTTAGTTCCAATAATATTTTCAACAGTATCTACATGGCAAGGCATCACAGATTCCTTAATATTTTGTTAAAGATTCCAAATGCTGATAATTGAATCAGCTGAACAATAAACAATTTTTTTGCTATCAGTTGTAATAGCAATTGAACAAATATAATCATTATTATCAGCAATTGTATATTCTAATCTAGCTTCATCTATATTCCAAATTTTTACAGTTTTATCTGATGATCCAGATATCAAGTACTTATCATTCCGAGAAATACCAATACATAAAATCTCTGATCTATGTCCTTTAAAACAAAAATTAATTTTCTCTTCTAACAGATTCCAGCATATAATTGTAGCATCAGCAGATCCAGACAATAAAACTTTGCCATTAGATCTAAATGCAATACATCTTACAATATTTGTATGCTTTTCTAGCACATGAATAAGTTTCTTTTCATTAACAGACCAAATTCTTATTGTATGATCCCCAGCACCTGATGCTATATATTTTTTATTATCAGTAATTGCAACACATGATACAATATTATTATGCCCATAAAAAACATTTTCAATATTTTTTGTATTTAAATTCCATATTATTACTGAAAAATCCCAAGAACCTGAGACAAGTAAAGTTTTATCTTTACTTATTGCCAAGCTACTAATATTTTCAGTATGTCCTTTTAGCATGCATATTTCTTGTTTAAGTTTAAAATCCCAGAGTTTTATTGTGTAATCATGTGAGCATGAGGCAATCAAAGTTGAGTCAGATGATATGACAACACAATTAACATTATCTTTATGCCCAGTTAGTATAAAATCAAGTTTTTGGTTGTTTAAATCCCAGATTCTAATAGTTTTATCTGATGACCCAGAAATTATGTATTTATTATCATCTGAGATTACCATTGAGTTTATAGACTTGATATGTCCTTGAATTAAAATCCCATATGTTTTAGCTAATGAATCTTGGGTTTCTTGAATATTTAAAGGATTTATTATAGGTTTGTTTTCTATACCCAAGTTTAGATAGTTAGAAATCAGTTCAAAAAGATTTTCAGAAGAGTTTTGTTTATAAGTTAGTTTTGAAGTTAGAATTTCTGTTGCCTTTTGATTTTCTTGATAAGTCAAAGATTCATTGTTAAGATAAGAGGAATATTCAATTTCAAGATTAAGAAGTTGTGATAAAGTTTCCTTATAATAATTGCTTATAGTTTTCATCAATTTTGATACTTTATTTGTTAGCATTAATCTACTTTCTCTTATAATTTCAAGTCTTTTATTGATGAGGTACTCAAATAACTCTTTTTTTTCTTGAGGTAATTTTATCTGAATGGATGTAAAACTAGCATTAGTGCCTTCAGAAAGATGCATGCTGGTATGAAGTACTAAACATGATTCACAAAATGGTATATTTGCGCAGTTACATTGGCATATAGCATCTTGCGAGCACAAAAAGCATATCTATATAATCTAAAACTACCTTTATTCCATTGATATAACTCAAAAAAATGCCCAATCTTTACATCATAAACCTATTCTCATCATAATTTTTTTAAATCAAAACCTAAAAAATCAATACTATTATTTCTCCCATTTATAATAATCTCTAATGAAGTTAAACAGAGATTTTCAATCACCATTTATCTACAGAGCCTGCACTCCAAAATCTACAATCCAACAAGAAAATCAAACAATGACCCAAACTTCTCCATCTGATTATAAGCCCCGAGATTTCGCAGGTTTTAATCAAGTTCTTAGAACAAGTAAAGAATTATCATATGTTCATCGACACCTTTTTAGCACTAAAGCTAAAAGGATTAGAAGCCGAAATTCAAATTATGATAAAAGTACTGATGCTAATGAGTATTTTGATAAAGATAGTGATAGTGAAATTCTTGAACCAAAACTTAAGTCTATTAACATTGTAAAAACTCAAACTTGTAGTACTGATGATAAAGAAAAAATAACAAAAATATTAGATTATCCTATGACTATAAAAAGTATGAGAAGGAAAATTAAATATAAAAAAGCAGAATTAAGGCAAAGGACTAGTTCAGAGAAAAATAGGACTGAAAACCAATTTCCCCCTGCGGTGAAGAGCTTTGATATGATTATTATTTCTAAGAATGGTAAGAGGATTACTAAAAAATATGAATTTTCATCTATACGAATACAAAGTCCTATAAAAATAAAAAAATAGGTAGTTTTTTTTAGATGTAAATAGTATTATGGATTTTAAAGCTTGAAATAATATATTTTGTGTTTTTTGATGACAAATTGGTAATTGGATGCTTTTGATGTGTTAGCTTTATGATAAATGTTAATAGTTATTTATATACTACGTTACACATTATCGAATATATTAAATAATATTATTTGTTATTAAGTTAAAAAGAAACCCCCCTTATATTCAAATCTTATAAAATATACCCCCCTCCCTTTTAGATTTACGAAACGAATGATATTTATAAGCAATAACGAAAAAATATTTTTTCCTAAATTTGCTTATAAATATCATCAAGCTTTCTATTTTATCATAACTGCAATCTATCCTATAAGATAATAATCAATACAATTTTACTCTAAGTATTTAATTTCTCACGAACATTTAGTATCTATTTATTAGCATCTTAGCACAAAAAACTTTCTGATACTTATATGCCCTATTTCCTAATCTAAAAAACATCAAAAACTAATCATCTTAAAAGCATCAACAATCAAAAACTTGTAATTATTTCCTATAATCCTCAATGAAAATATCTATATAAATACTCTGACCATACTTCATAAATACTAAACTAAACCTAATCATATAACCTAATACGTATCAAAAATTATAATATGAATTTCACATCAGCTTGGCGCTGTAGACCTGCAAGTAACTTTGAAAAACTAGATCAAGTTGGTGAAGGGACATATGGAAACGTATTTAAAGCACGAGAGCGTATAACTAAGGTTGTCTTCGCCATGAAAAAGATCAAAATGGATCGCGAGAAAGAAGGCTTCCCTATCACAGCTTTACGAGAAATCAAACTCCTAAAACAAATGGACCACCCAAATATAATCCAATTAAAAGAAATCATAACATCAAAATCCCCAGACGAACGTAACCCAGGCAACGTCTACCTTCTCTTTGAATACATGGAACATGACTTAGAAGGTCTTTTAAACATGGCCAAGCCTCGTATTGAGTTTACAATTCCTCATCTAAAATCTTATATGAAACAAATGCTTCAAGCAATCGAATATTTACATAGTAAAAAAATAGTCCATCGTGACATAAAATGCGCTAATCTTCTAGTAAACAATCAAGGCCAAGTAAAATTAGGAGATTTCGGTTTAGCTCGTACAATAAGTGGAAATCCTCAAGAAACATATACAAATCGAGTTATAACATTATGGTATAGACCACCTGAATTATTACTAGGGGCGAACCAATATTCATTTGAAGTTGATATGTGGAGTGCTGGATGTATTATTGGGGAAATATTAGCTAGACAACCTATGTTCCCTGAAGGTGATGAGCCGAAAATGCTTCAGAAAATCTATTCAATATGTGGGACTTTTAATGAAGAAACCTGGCCGGAATCTTGTAACTTGCCTTTATATGACAAACTTGGTCCTAAAGAAAAAATTGAGAGAACTATACAGACTAAATATAGTGATAGTTCTACATATCCAAATTTCGATCCTTTGGCAATTGACCTTATAGATAAACTTTTACAATTCAACCCTAAAAAACGTTTAACAGCAACTCAAGCTCTTGATCACCCTTATTTCCATACCCAACCTTTACCATGTAGTGAAAGTGAATTACCTAAAGTTGAGATCGAAATGCATGAATGGATGGTGAAAAAACAAAGAAAAGAAAGGCAGAATCGAGAAGGGCAGAAAGTTCAACCAAGTCAATACCCGAAACCTCCAGTCAAAAGACCTGCTGAAGGACCAAATATCAGCCCATCGAAAAAACCTCGTTTTGATGAAGATAGAGAATAATAGCTTATAGGATTACTTATAATAATGGAAGGAGACCCTTTTCTCGACAAGCAAAAAATCAAACTTCACTGTGTATTAAGTGCTCTTATGAACCTTTTGGTTGTAGTTATGCAAATTGTCTCTATGGCTATTAAGGAATGGGCACATTATTGCTATTTTACTATGGGACTTGTTGAAGGAAAAACTACACATGATGGACTTGAAGATCGAGTTTCAGGATATAATACATATTCTGATATACACTCACATATGTGTAATAGTTATAAACCAGTTATTGATGCTGCATGTCCTGATTTTTGTGATAATATTGAGAGGATGAAAAATGCTGGGATTGTTATGATTGTTTTTCAGTGTATTAGCTGTGCGATTAATATTTTTTATGTTATACTTCATGTGAGGATGTACTTTGGGAAAGTCAGTCAACATTGGGCGTATTATTATGGAGTTTGGGCACCTTCAGCTATTTTTATTATTGGCTTGACGTTTTATCTTGGAATCAGCGATTTTTATGGGATTGATAGTACTTGGAAACATAAACAGAATATTAAAACTGGGCCAGGACTTGCTTTGTCGTATTCGATTTTGGTGCTGAATTTCCTCCCTGCAATCCATTCGTATATTTTTACATCATCAAAACTTAGTAGATAGGATTATTATAGTTTTTTAGATTAAATTATTATTTTGTGGATTTTGATTGTAATAAGAGGCTTTTAGATATAGAGTATTTTATTAGTGAAAATTAGTTATGAATATTTCTTCATAATTTTCTCAATATTTTCACATAAAAAATCCTTAGCCTCTGCTTTCTACATATTATTTCTCATAAAATCTTTTCACCATAAACCATTACCCAAAGTTAAATTTTTACCTATCTTATTTTATCTATTTAAAACTTGATAAATTTTTCCCAATGAATGTATAACAAAATTAATATCTGTCGTCAATACCGTTTCAAGTTCTTGAGGCTGAGTCACTCCTGATAAAGTTAGCATACTCAAAATCCCAGAGTTTCTGGCAAAACTCAAATCAGTGTTAATAGAATCTCCAATAATACAAGTCCTACTTAAATCAATTTCAGGTAAATTCTCAGTTAATAAATGCGTCATCATAGGATTTGGTCTACAAGTTATTATATCAGGAGATCTATTTGAAACCTTAGATATTGCAGCTATCAAAGGACCAACCCCAGGGTATTTTTTCCCTTCTACAACCAAATATTTCGAATTATTTGTAGCGATAAACAAACAATCTTTCCTTTCTAATAATAAACTACTAAGCATAACCTTTTTAAAACTAAAAGATTCATCAAAAGATACAATCACAGCACCGATTTCTTTGTTTATGTCGAAATTTTTAAGAATTTCAGAACTTGCATTTGTATGTTCTTCAAAATCATCAGGTTCAATTATTGTCAAACCTGCTAATTGTAACTCTTCTTTAAGTCCTTCTTTACCTAAAACATACACTTTATTAATTTCTGGATGATATTTTTTTAAGTATTCTGCTGTTATGTAACTGGGTGTAAAAATTTTATTAGTTTCAGTTTCGATACCGAACTTTGAGAGTTTTTGTTTAAAGCTTTCTCTACTTCTTGTTGATGAATTAGGATAGTATAAGATTGTCTTACCTAGATTTTGTAGGGTGTTTATGGATTCTTGAGCATTTTCAAGAAGTTTTTCTCCTGCGTAAATAACCCCATCGGATTCAAGAATAAAATTATCAATGCGACCTAGAGCTGATAACATCTCGCCTGCGCTAATTTTCGATAGGACTTTGTTGTAAAAAAGAGCCATTTAGAAATTAGAAATGGAAGAAGTAGTTCAAAAAGGTAAAGTCAAATTCAACTGTTCAGGGACATCATTTATTGTTGATGACCGCTATGAATATATAAAAAAAATCGGTCATGGAGCATACGGTGTTGTAGTTGCGGCCCAGGACAAAGTCCTGGGAATAAAAGTAGCGATCAAAAAAATATCGAACGCCTTTGAAGATTTAGTCGATGCAAAGCGTATTCTACGTGAAATCCGCCTACTCCGTTTTCTTAATCATGAAAACATAATCCGCATACTAAACGTTCAAATGCCTCCATCACGGACTGGTTATCGCGACATCTACATCATAACTGATCTTATGGAAACTGACTTACACAGAGTTATTTATTCTCGTCAAGAACTCTCCGATGATCATCTTCAATATTTTGTATATCAAACTTTACGAGGTTTATATTATATGCAAACAGCTAATATAATCCACCGCGATATCAAACCTTCAAATTTACTAGTTAACAAAAACTGTGAACTGAAAATCTGTGACCTGGGGTTATCACGTGGTTATGACTTAACATCAGATAATTTAACTGAATATGTTGTAACACGATGGTACCGGGCTCCAGAAGTGATTTTAAATTCTTCAAACTACAATGAAAAAGTCGATGTCTGGAGTGTCGGCTGTGTATTTGCTGAACTACTTGGTAGAGCTCCATTATTTCCTGGCGAAGATTATTTGGATCAAGTTAAAAGAATTATAGGCATTCTTGGTACTCCAGATGAAGATGATATGGAATTTATAGGAAATCCTTCAGCTTTAAGGTTTATAAGCAAACTTCCAAGAAGAGATAAAGCTAAATGGAATACTATTTTTACTAAAGCTACAGAAGAATCACTTGATCTTCTTGATATGATGCTAGTTTTTAACCCTGAGAAACGCGCCACAATATTAGATTGCTTAAGAAGTCCTTATTTTAAAGACCTTCATAGCCCTGAAGATGAAACCATAGCAACCGAAGCTTTTGATTGGTCTTGTGATGACTTTGAGCTTACAAAAGAAAACCTACAGAAATACGTTTACGAAGAAGCTAAAAAATTCAAAAACTCATCATAATATCTTTATTCTGAGAAAATAATTATAAATTATGTCTTAATCGCCTTTCCTTCACATAAAAGATTAAGGCCAAAAGACTGAATCGGTCTTTCCACAGCTTTTTTCGACCTACAAAGCAATGTAAAATTCCCAGTATCAACTTTCGCTTTTTTCTTTTTTGAAGCGCAATTGTAATCAACTATAACTTTTATCGTATCTTCCATAACTTCTTTAACTAAACATTCAGTCACTGGAGTTGAATAATCCATTGCTGGACTTGAGTTTATTTCTATAAGCCATGGATTATATTCTTCATCAATCATAATATCAAACCCAAAAAGCTCAACAGAGTTTTTACGATTATCAACTATTTCTTGTGCACATTCAAATGAATAAAGGACAATTTCTTTAACTTTAGGTTTGATTTTTTCTTCCCATAAATCCTGTCCTGTTTGTTCTCTAATATATTCAGCTAATTCTTCAGAATACCACATACTACCTTGGATTTCTGTATTATCAAATAATTCTGAGTTTTTTTGTATAGAGTTATTCGTAAGATGAATGAATTTGTTTTTAAGATTGTCGATAATAAAATCTTCAACACCAAATCTTAAATAGCATCTTTCATAAAACCAGCATGTGACTGGATTAAAAGAAGTTAAAAGAACCCATTGTCTTATATCGAATTTTTTCCTTAAAATAAGCATTGGATTTTCTATATATTTTTGGACTACCCATGAGCCTTCTTTTTGAACTGTATCAAGGATTTCAGGTAAAGTGTTACAACAACAGATTCCTCGACCTCTTGACAGCCCTGCAGGTTTGACAATCCAAATATTTTTACTCCCGTTGATTTGAAATTGTGGGTATTTCTCCTTAAGCCCACTAAGGATTTTTCTTGCTCGGTCAATATGACCTTGTGGGATTGGAGGAAGGGATCCAGGGTTACGAGGATCTTTTTCTATCATAGCCCACTCATTATCTTTAATTAATTCCCAAACATCAATATTCACATCGTCTATAAGTTCATCCAAATCCCTAAGCCTTCTTTCACATATATTCAAAGCTATTTCCACTGCTTTTATATCATATTTTTTCCCACTAACCACTTCTTTTAACACACATTCTGCTTGGATTGCTTTAAAATCACTAATAAAATCATCTTTTTCCCCTTGATCTGACATATCAACACATCTTGGATAAAAAGTATCAATATCCACATTATTAAACCAAATAAGGTTTTTAAGATTTCTACACAGACCAACTTTGGTTGTTATTGTCCCACTTTCATCAAAATGATTTACCATTTGATGCTCTTGTAAAGTTGACAACTCAACATCTTTTCTTCGTAAGGTCCATTTCAGGTCAAAAATGGGACTTTCTTTTTCAGGGTTCTCAAACCAGTCTGCCTAAGTAATTCGTACTTCTATTAAGTAATGCTCTTTTTATATCAGGATATCCTCCAACAACAATAAAAATCTTATCCTTTTCTGTAAGTTTGTTCTTTTTTCTAAACACTGCAAGGTCTGTTATAACTGGAGCTGACCATCTTTTTGGTGCCTGGCTAAGTCTTCTTAAAGCGTTTTCATCATTTTTTTTAGTTTTCCTTGGTGCTGTTGTCTGTCCTTCAGAATCATCAGATGATTCTTCAGGTTCTTCTTTAATCTCTTCTTTAACAGGTTCAGTATTTTTAGATCTAGATAATATTACTTCTCTTAAAGTTGCTTTAAGTTTTTCATCTTTCCTTTTAGCTTCTTGTTCTTTAATCAACTCCTGTTCTCTTTTATCAGCTAATTGCATCAAATGGTCTTGAGCCCTTTTTTTAATTTTCTCAGCAGCTTCTCTTCCTATTTTATGCTTTTCTTTATCTTCTTCAGCACTTGGTGGTTTAACAAGATTTTTCTTTTGATTCTTATTAATAATAGGCAAATTGCATGCATATTTCGATCCTTTAATCTCAGCAATCTCTGTTTCTGATACAGCATTTGACCCGGCTAAACTTGATACAGTAGGTGTATATAGTTTAGAAGCTACATTGACTAATCCCATTTCTTCTTTAAGCTTTTGTTTAGCTTTTTCTTTCTTTTGTTGTTCTAATTCCTTCTGTTGTTGTTTACTTTTATTATTCTCCTGTAAAGTTTTTAACAAAGTCGCATATCTTGATCTATAATAAGCAGGAACATTAGGTTTTTTCTCACTTTCTCTATCTTCATCAGATTCTTCTTTAATCACTTCCTCAATTTTTTTCGCTTCTTCTATTTTCTTAGCCTCTTCTTCTTTCTTAGCATTTTCTTCTTTAGCTTTTTTCATAGCTTCACTTCTTTTCATAATAATCTTAGCAAGTCTTTCTCTTGTAAGTTCCAATTTTCTCTGTTCTTCTTCTAATTCAGTTTTCCTCATTATATTTTTCTCTTTCAAAGTTTTTATATGTTCCATGTTTCTTTCATGATAGCTTTTTTTATTTGTCCTTTGGAATTCCCCAGAGCCAGTTCTTGTCTTTTTCTTTAGTACTGGAGGTGATGATGTATGAGATGCAAGTCTTATATCTCCTGAAGGCATACTTGTCCTTCCTTCACGTTCTAAATTCTCATCACTCATTTTAAATTTTATGAAATATAATGGAAGAACTAAACACGCATTTTTCTAAAATACGAGGTGTGAAATCTTTGGCTATAAAAACTAAGATGTCCCCTGCGATATTATCTTTGTGGATTTTAGGTATTGGGTTTTTATTATCTATGAATCAATATACTGGGAATTTTGCTGTTATGGTAATTGGGATTATTTATCCTGGGATTATGAGTTTAGCTGCTATTAGAAATAAGAGTATGGATGATGATAAACAATGGCTTACTTATTGGGTGTTATTTGCTGCGTGTAACTTTTTGGATTATGTTTTTGGAAACCTTGTTGCGTATATTCCTTTTTATTATACTTTTAAACTCGGATTTGTTATGTATTTGTTTTTACCTGTAACTCGTGGTAGTTTTATTATATATGAGAAAATTATTTATCCGAAAATATTGATTAAGGAAGAAGCGGCGGTGTTCTCGGGGTCTAGAGATTTCCAGAGTAGGTGTTTTAAACAAGATTAGGTAGATAAATAATTTCGATATATAATTAAAGGGTTAGGGTTTTTAGATCTTTGGAGGTTTGGAGGTTTGTGATTTTTTTTTAAGGATTGAAATTATTAGATTATGAAAATATAGATTCTTTTATGTGATTAATATTATTACTTTTTGATAATTTAAGAATTTTTTTTAATAGATAGTTTTTAGTATATACTTTTAATTGATAATCAGATTAAGGAATATTTTGTGTCAATGGGTGGATGTGTATGTAAAGCGAATTTTGTAGGCTTATTAGCTAATAGAAAAAACTTGGAAAATTTTATAATGCAAGAGTTCTTTGATTGACAAGCTAATTCGTAGTAAATTATTTTTTTTGGGTAGTAAAACTTATAATTTTAAAGAAAAAATTAAAACTTAAACTAATTGAATAGAGTTTATTAGAAAAGTGTCAAGAAGTAAATCTATAAAAGCCATATTAAAATCAAAGAATATTATCTAAATAATCATAAATCACGTTTACATCTATCAAAAATAATTACAACCTTTATTCCTCACCTAATTCAACAAATCTTCACCCTCCCTCCCTCCTAATTATATATTCCCCATCACCTCAATTTTTCACCCGTAAAAATTAAGTAACTTACACCAAATCCTACATACCCATCTTCATAAAACTCTATCCAGAATTAAAATCGAATCTTAAACTAAATCTAATTAGGAGGTATTTGTGGTGGAGGAAGATACTGAGGATTATTTTGCCCTGGAGGTAAATTCTGAGGGTTTGCCGGGATCATTCCAGGAGGTAAATACTGATTATTCCCTAAAGCTCCACCTGGAGGTAAATACTGATTATTCCCTAAACCTCCACCTGGAGGTAAATACTGATTATTCCCTGAAGCTCCACCTGGAGGTAAATATTGATTATTTACTGGTGGGATAGGTCTAAAGTTATTCTGTTGTCCATCAGGTTGCATATAAACAGGTTGTCCAACATAAACTCCATTCTGTTGACTAATGGGTCCTGAGTTACCATATATTGGCATACCAAACTGAGGATTTGGATTAGGCTGACCTTGATATCCAGGTGGACCATAAACTTGAGGATAACCATTATTTAAAGGATCTCCTTGAGCATACGCAAAAGTTTTTGCATACATAATCGCAACCATTCTGAAATTCCTAAGTAATGAAAGGCCTATTACAAAAAAGACACACCAAAAACCAAAGACTATACCAAAACTTACCTTGTAATAAGGATTTACTTCTGATAAGACGATTATTTGCATTATTGAACTGAGTGTTCCTAATATTGACCATGTAAGTAAACAAGTTAGTGACCATGATGAGTAACGATTTGCATAAAGAGAAGTTTGAAGTGCTCCTGCCCTTTTACCTGTTACTGAGGTTATTAGACATACAATAGCCATTGTAAGCTCAGCCATGAAGGATAAAAAGTTACCACCGATGAATATCAACACAAAGATCCCCATGATCAAAAGAGTTAAGCCTAGAAGACTTGTTAAACTTGCTTGCTTTGTAATTCGGATAGTTAAAGGCTGTTCTTGCATTTTTTATATTATTCTACAAGGAAGGCTATTTGATATTCTTATATGAATGGAAAGAAGAGAATTTGTGGAGAATAGAGTTTGGGGAGAAGGTAGAAGGATTTACGAGTTGTGAAGATTGGAATTTAATTGTTTTTTTTAGGAGATTTTAAGATAGTTATGGTGAGGATTTGAATTGTAAGGAAATATATATGATTTTTTTTAGTGGTATTAAGAATAAGTAGTCAATGAAGTTTAGAAACTTAAAGTTTTTNATTTTAGCAAAATGTGCAATTTGCTATCAATTACAATTAGACATTATGTTATTTATAATATCTGCAATATTTCTCCTATCTTTATGTTGCTTCAACTCATTTTTAAAAACAGTTGCAAAATGAAATTAATAAATCCTAGTTTAATATGAAAAGCTTATTAGAGAATTGACTTTTATCTAATTTTTATAAATATTGAAATATTTTTCATACTAAAATTCAAAAATTATGTTTAAAATTTTACTACGAATTTAAAATTTCTATCAGAAAAAATGTTAGGATTACAATGATAAGCAGATTATAGCCCAATTTAATAATACCAAAAAAATCCTATACACTACCATCATACCAGCAATCCTCAACTTTTACTTCTATTATCCATTTCATTTCTCTAAAAACCAAATCATCACAATCCCAACTTAAAATCCAAAAAAAAAAATGATAGGATAATATAAAAATGGGCACCTGCACAACCAAACTAGACGACTCAACCTTAAAGCAAAACATAAAAAACGGTAATGTTGAAGACCCCAATAAAAGCCCAAATCACATAATAAAATCCGACCTCAACCCAAAAGAAATTCAAACAGTCTCATTTAAAAAACAAGAAAAGAAAGAAGACAAACCAGAACCAAAAATAGAAAAACCCGATCCAAAACCCATCTTATGTTCTCCTCCAGAAGAATTAGTTGATTTTCCAGACTTTTACTACTTCAATCGTAGCACTGGACAATTATTCCTAATAACCAAAACCTTAACATCTGAAATCCTCCTAAAATCCGACTTCCATTTAGCTCAAGAATCATCAATAGTTTATTTATCATCAAAATGCATTATGTTAATAGGTGGTACTTTCAAATCAAAAATTTTATCTACTGTTTCTATAATCAACATATCATTACAAAAAGCTTCTCTTATAGCCTCATTACCAAAAGCATGTAAACAAGGTCAAGCCCATGAGTATAAAAATTGGGTTTATTATATCGGTGGCATGTGTGAAAGTGAAAATGGTCTTACTCAAGCCCCACTTATGAGATACAATTCACAACAAGATTTATGGCAAGACTTAGGACGATATGGTGAAGAATATAAATTTAACAAGATTATTAATATGGGAACTTGTATTATGGAGAATAAACTTTTACTTATTGGTGGCCAAAGGATAACATCAAAAAATAGTCTTTCAGGGAATAAAAAAATATACTCAATTGATTTAGAAAAAGATTTTAAAGTACAAATTGAAGGGAAAATACCTAATAAACTTCTTAAGCCGAGTATCGCTACAGGAAATAAACATGGAATTATAGCTGGGGGGATATCTTTGAGTACAGGTACTTTAAATAGAAAATCATATCGTATTATAAGCAAAGAAAATAATTTTATGGTTATGGAAATTGATGCTTTAGATTTTGACCTTATTGAACTATACCCTGCATTTTACAATGGGAAATTTGCCATGTTTATTTCTTTTCCTTTTGTTGCTTTAAGAATGAAACATTTATCGTATTGGCTTGGATATAAAATAACAGGAAAAACTTCAAGGTTGTTTATACCACTACCTAAAATCAGCCCAGAAAATCTTGAATCAGATTCTTCAGATGAAAGTATAGGTGAAATGCTTTTAAAAAGCTTTAAAGATCAGAAATCTGATATGAATTCGATCTCTGTTAGTGAGAGGAAAAGTTTAAATAATTTGAATGAAGTTGTTGTGGATAAAAGGTTGGAGGAAAATAAAAATTTAGAAGTTGGGGTTAATGGGAAAAAAAAATATTCTAATGAAAGTTTGGGAATTGGGATTATAGGAAAAGAGTCTGAGAGTAAAATAGGTGTAAAGATTAAAGGGAGTAATGAGGAGAATAAAAGAAAGGATCAGGAGGATAAGGTTATTGTTGATAAATATAAGGAGAAAAAGAGTAAAAATAAGTCAAGTCTTTCAAGTTGTAGTTCTGGAGAAGACTCAGTGAGTTATATAGATATTGCTATGCAGAAGGGAAATAGAGAAAAAATAGAGAAAGAAAACTCATTAGAAATTTCAAGTCCAATATTAAAAGCAAGTCCTCGAGCTGAAAATTTATCTGTAAAAATCCACAAACCTCAAGTAGAAACTGATTTTGAATCTCAAATGCCAATACCAAAAACTGATAAAACTAACATAAACACTAAACCTCCACATGAAGATAATCTTAAAATAAATCCTCATACTGAAGTCCAAAAAATTAAAGTACCAAGTCCTCATTTTGAATCCCCTCAAGCAACATCCACACTTCCAAAATTACCATTTTCTGATCCACCAATAATCCATACCTCAATCCAATCTAATGAAATTCATATAAACCCAGTTACACCTCAAAAACATCTTATAAAAAGCCATGAAGAACTTGAAAGAGATAAAAATCCTCAAAAGCATCTAATAAAAAGCCATGAACTTGAAAAAGATAAAAATTCTCAAAAATATCTTATAAAAAGCCATGAAGAACTTGAAAAAGATAAAAATTCTCAAAAACATTTTATAAAAAGCCAAGAAGAACTTGAAAAAGATAAAAATTCTCAAAAACATTTTATAAAAAGCCAAGAACTTGAAAAAGATAAAAATCCTCAAAAGCCTCCTATACTTGAAGCTAATATTTCACCACCTAAATTCATAATTGAAGACATTGAAGATATAGATATAAATGTAGAAGTTATCTCAGCTCCTGTACTACCGCCTTTACCAAAAATTTCTGATTTAAAAAACCCTGAAAAACTTATAACTGAAATTCCACCATTAGTAGAAGTAAAATCTTTAAATTCAACTAAAATATCAGCCTCACCTTTACCTCAATTAAATCTTCAACACTCACCTAAAGCTCAAGTTTATATAGGAGGACAAAATAATCCAACTTCTAGTCATGAAAATTTATATAAACCCCCAAGTCCAAATTTGATAAATAAAATATCAATACCTGAAGAATCAAAAAAGAATCATAAAAAAGGTAAAAAAAATCATGAGAAATCTGGATCTTCAAATTCAAAATCTCATTCAGGTTCAGACTCTTCAGAAGTTGTTATTATAAGGAAAAATAATATTAGAAATCCACCTAATACTTATTCGTATAAGTATGAAAAATATATATCAAGTTCAAACTCATCGAAAAGCTCAAAATCATCGAGAAGTTCAAATTCATCAAGAAGTTCAAATAGTAAAAAACATAAATTTAGTAAACCTCCAGGATCAGAAACTCCAAATTCATCGAATGATTCTATAAGCAATTTTATATCTAAAAATATACCAAATGATAAAAACTTAGGGACTGAAAAACAGTTTCCTGAAAGTAAAAATGAATTTAACTCAGTGTTTATGTTTGGAAATAATCCTAATAAAATTCCTTCACCTATTTTTAAGTTATCAAATAAATTTGGTGAAGGGTCTACTGAAGTTAAAACTCAAAAACCTGAACTTAATGTCCAGCAGTCTGGGTTAAATATTAAAACTCAAAAACCTGAACTTAATGTCCAGCAGTCTGGGTTAAATGCTAAAACTCAAAAACCTGAACTTAATGTCCAGCAGGTTGGGTTAAATACTAAAACTCAAAAACCTGAACTTAATATCCAGCAGGTTGGGTTAAATGCTAAAACTCATGAAGTAGAGGAGGTGAAATTCCAAAAAGTTACTAAAAATTTTGCAGAAAATAAAAAGCAGGATGATGTTAAAATACCTAATAATGAAGATAAAGAATTAGTAGTCAACACAAATTTAAAGGTTAATGGTGTAGGTGCAAGCAAAAATGAAGGGAAAAGTTCAACAGCTGAAATCAAAGTGCCTGAAAAAATTCCATCATCACAAAGTAATTTAGGTAAAACCGACCCGAAAATCCCTCAAACCGAAATAAAAACACCAATTATTAACCCTAGCTTCAAAAATCCAGAAATTACTACAGGAAAAAATGATCCTAAACCTCTCAAAAGCGAAATCCCAATAATTTTTTTCCAAACACCTGAAAGTGCATCAAATAAAGTCTCAGCCCCAGAGGTCAATTTTAAATCCAAATTCCCAGGATCTTACAATAACAAGGGTTCAGGGTCGAAAAAATCATCAAAATCATCAAATTCTTCATGCTCATCAAGTTCTTCAAAATCATCTAAAAAACACAAAAATCCTATCAAAGCATTGTCACAACCAAAAACAAACTCTCAGCCTCATAACCAAATTTCATTTGGGATCTCAGCTAATGACCAAAATTCCAATCTACCATCTCATCAAAATATTACACCTCCAGGTTTTACTATTCCAGTATTCCAAGTTGAAGCTTCATTAGCACCAACACAATCAATCCCATCTCCTATAAAATCCTCAGCAAAACCATTTAAAGATGAGAAATTATCTGGTTTTTCTCCTGTGCCTCAATTAATAACCGATAAACCTCAACCTTTATCTGAAAGTGATCAAATAATATTCCCAGATCGGGTTATGGCTTTTGAATCACAAAAAAATCTTAAAAAAGATATACTTATCGACAAAAACCAAAGACCCTCAACATCAAAACCTAAAACCCAATTCGAAGTTTCTGCAGCCCAAACAATAAGAAATCCTATTTCCGATTTAAACTCACCACATTCAACTGATGAAAGGCTTATAAGTACACCTCAAACTCAAAGAAAATCAAAAAAAATATTAAAAGTTGCATTTAAACCAATACAGCCTATAATTGTCTCTAAGCACTTCCGAGCTTCAGTAAACCTACTAAAAGCCACAAGTACAAATCCTCAAGAAAGTCCAGAAAAGCCTCAAGAGTCTAAAAAACCCCAACAAAATCATCATCATCATCCAAAGCCTCATCCTAAAAACCTAATCCAAGCACCTAGTTCATCTTATTTTATACCAAAAAACTAGTAATTAATTAAAAATCATGTTTAGTACCTCATTCCACTTCCATAAATCCCGGCCGATGACTGGGCTTTTAGGATCAATCGGCCGAAGTAACGCCTTAACCCCAATGCGGTACAAAAGCGCAGGGAGAAAAAGCACCAAAAATTTAGCAAAATCCCATCGACCAAACAAAGATCTCTCATTATCTCCTTATAACCGGAAAATTAAAAGACCAAAATGCTCAACAAACACATCATGTCAAAGCATAAGAGAAGACCATACAGAAATTAACGATTTACTTTTTTCTTGGAACTGCAAAACTTCTGAGAATAAATTCAGGACAATTCGTCCATGCATAATACTAAAACCAGATCTATCAGAGAATACTAAAATGTTTGGTTTATGTGATAGCGAAGATAAAAACTCAGCATGTTTAATATCAAATACTTTTATAGATAATGTATCTCAACAGCAGAAAATATTATTAACCCCAAAGCAAAGTTTAAAAGAAGCGTATATAAAAACTTTAAAAGATTTGAAAAATCAGTCAAATGTTTTATCCCAGCATGATTTTACTGTATTGCTTTTATATAAACAAAAACTATGTTATTTAAATATAGGACAATGTGGGTTGATAATATGTAAAAGGACAATAAAAGGATGGGAAGCTTCTAAAATAACAGGGAAAACTGTGTTTGAAAAAAAACTTGAAGACAGTGAAAAAATATTGATTATAAGTAATGGGCCACTGCTTAACTCAGTAAGTACTGAAGATATGGCTAAAGTTGCGAGTAAATACTGGGAAATGCGTAACCCAAATATAGCTAGTTGGGAAATCATTGAATTAGCTAAAACCACATCATGTCCAATATGCTTAGTATTATTCTTAGGAATTTAAAAAGCCATACTTGTTGTAATACTACCCATAAGATAGTCTAAGTTTTCTTCGCATTCCTGTTTTTCGATAGTCTCTAAAATCCTCATCGCCCTTTCAGAGATCTTTTCGTTTTTATTTTTTGTGCATTTTTCTATAGCTTCTATCCCTCCACAGTTTTCTAAAGCTTTTATAAGAATATTGTTTTCATCTATAGTCTGAGTATTTTTCAAGCATTTGTCTATAAGATTACTAAGCCCTTGAAGGATTATATTAGATTCTATTTGTTCTTTTAGCATACTTATAAGCGCTTCAATTAGCCCAAGTTGGATTAGATATAAAGCTTGTTCTAAATTACAAACTACAGATGAATTGCATAATACCCAAACACATTCGCTTCTTATTGATGGGGATTCATATTGTGCATATTTTATGATAATCTCTAAAATCCCTTCTTTGATTATATAATAAAGTTCTTTATGAGTTTCAGCACAGAGATTGCCCAATGCCCAAATCGCTTCTTTTTTGACTTTATTATATTTGCTATATAAAGCTGTTTTTATATCAAGGGCCATACCTTTATCTAAAAAAGCTTGAGTAACCCCATCACGACTAAAACACAATCCGCCCATGATTTTTAATGTTAGCATAGTCAAAGTTTTAGATTCTGTTATAGAAAAAAGATGCTTTAAAATATCAATACCTTCATCTGTTGTAAATGCTAATTGGATTTCCTGATATGTTGAGTACAAAGCTACGGTTCTAAGGATATCAGTAATAATCCCTACATTATTAGTCTTTAAATAAGGTAAAATCATTGGAAAAACCTGTCTTATTTCTGAGATGTCAGTAAGAGGTTTTTTCCTACAGATATTAGTCAAAGTCCACACAATACTTGAAATATTCTTTTCTTTAATACAATTCTTAAGGCAAAACCCTAAAGCATCTATAACTTTTATCGATAATAAATAATCACGTTCATCAGAAGAATTAGCTCCTACATTACCTAATGCCCAAGCTACTTGATGTCTAACTTCTTCACTTGGTGAGTATAATAAATTTACTAAAGATTCAAGAGCTTTGATTTCATATAAAAGATTACATTTTGATGATGAGCTTATGTTAGTACAAATCCATGCAGCTTCATATTGTAATTGTGGATGATCGTTTCTGTTTAACCAGAAATTTAGTTGATTCATGACTTCACTGTTACAGATTTCTTCAAGAGGACAATCATCTTTACGACATAAAAGGATACGGACTGCATGGGCAATGTATAAATGGCTTGTGTCGTCTGGGTTTAAGAAGCAGGATAGGATGCTTGGTAAGTCTTCTGGGGAATAGTTTTCTGGATAGTGGTCTTTTAGGCTGATCCAAGTAGAATTTGTGTCTAGGTTTCTTCTTTTTTGCGTAAGGGATTCACGTTTTTTTTGACGGAGCTGGACTTCGCTTTGACCTTTGTCATGCTTAGCTTTTTCTAGATTGAAAGAAGAGGTGAACGATTTTGCCCTTTGATTTTCTTCCATATTTTGTATTTGGCATAGGGATGAGATTAGGAAAATGCTTTTTTGGGGATGCTTTTTTATATGTGAGTTGTTTGGAATTGGAGATTTTTTTGAAAACGTTGAGAAGATAGATGTGTTTGGATTTTTTTAGATAGTTTTTTAAGAAGAGGATATGCTTTGGGTGATAAAAATACTTAAACTAATCTAATATATTATATAGCATAACAACAAAATATATTTCACAAATCAAATCAGATAGTTTTCTCCAAAACTTCTATTTCCTTGCACCTAAACAAAAAACTTTACAGCCTTTAACTTAAAAAATTTCATCATTCCTATTTCCAAACCCTAAAATCCATATATTTCAAAACTTTCTAGCCTATCCTTAATTATAAAACTCTTACACCCTAACACCATTCTGCCTTCATAAATCTTCTCAATCAGTAGCCTTTTCATATCTTCTTATACAAGCCTACAAAAAATAAAATCCAAAAACCCAATAAATAAAATGCTATATTAAAAATTATCTGATTTTATACTTCGTCGGAGGAGCTTTAGAAGAAAAACATGACTTAGGCATTCTTCCTTCATTATAAGAAGAACCAGACTGGGTGCGTGGATCAGCTGTTCCAGAAAAGCATTCGTTATGATAAAAAAGTCTAATCCTTCTTCCATCACGATAAACAACTTTATCACCTTTTTCTATAGGCATATGACATTCTCTACAATTATGCCCGAATCTTTGTTGAACCCCGTATCCAATAGTCCAATATTCCATGTAATTATTTATTAAATCAGATAATTAAAAATAATGGAAAATTTAGAAAGTTTTATCAGTACTTATAGAAACCAGGTTTATCCATTGCAGAAAGTTAATAGTGAACTTAAGATACGTAAAGCTGAACTTGAAGATTATAGTAAAAAACTAGATCACGAAAAGGATTCTATTCCTAATGAAATCAGTAACTATATTATGTGGAATAAAGATCTCAGCGAATCTTTACTTATTTTATCAAAAGAGATTAAAAAACTTACAATCGAAATCGACCATGAAGAAAAAGATGCAATAGAAATTTGCGAGAAATTACAATTTGAAGAAAATATAAGGGAAACAGAAAAGCAAAGACTTAAGCTAAAACTAGAAAAAAAATCTAATTTACTAGAAACCACAAAAAACCGAATCAAAAATCTATCAGAAGAAATCGATGAATTAAATAGAAAAAAATCCCAACTTGAAAACAAAACCAAAGATTTACTATCACAAAAAGATCATAAAAAAAATGTACATAAAAATCTCGTCAGCGATATAAGTTCTATCCTCAAAAACACTATATTACAATAATCCTTTAGAATAAAAGTTAGCCATATTTCAAAATATCTTATCCATAGTACGTTTTTTTATAAATAATACATTTATTATGGGCTGTACTTTGAGAAAACCTAATGTTGAGCAAGAAAAAGTATTAGGGGATTTAGAAGAGTCATTAGGGTTTTCAGGTCATACATCAGAAGAATTAGATCTGCATATAAGAAAATTCAGTAGTAATAATCGGCTTAATCAAAGCCAGCTTATTGATTTTTTGAACACCCTTAAGCTTATAGCTTGGGACAACAGAAAGCAAATTATTGCATTTTATGATAAATTCCAAGCTGAACCTGGGAAATACTTATTAAAGCCTTTGCTTATTATGGTAATCATAATGGGAAGCTCCCCTTCACATATAAAAGCAAAGCTTATATTTGAAGCTTATGATACTGAGAACTCCAAAAGACTTTCTGTAAGTACTTTGCAAGAAATTATTGACTTAATACTATCGGTTTGCCTAGACAAACTCCCAGCGCTATCAGAAATTAAGTTAACCTCAGTAGAAATGATTAAAAACTATATCCTCACTCTTAATGAAAACAGGCTTACTGCCAAAAGCCATATGCTCAAACTATTTCTACCATTTGATAGCGCTGTGAATGATTGCGTTTACAAGGACCAGTTCATAATAAATTGTTACAAAGAAGAGCCTGCATCAAAACTTTTAACACCAGAAGGCCTTAGATCGTTTATTTACACATTAAATAAATCAGCAGGCGTGGTATGATTTAAGTATCTAAAATAAAGGCTTTTTTTTTATATAAAAGTTGATAAAAAACTTATAATTATTTTCCTTTTGTTGGACGTAAAGTGAAATTCGGGGTAAATTTTGTTTTTGGAAGGTCAGAGACAAAATTTGTGATTGTAGAATTTAAGGAGATTTCAAGGGTGAAGGAGTTGTTTATTGGGGATGCTGGCCAAAGAGTATCAGGTTTATTTTCGTTGGTTGTTGAGAAAAGAGCTTCTGGAGCTGAGTTGTCAGGATTTTCTTGGGTTATAATAGCATCTGGGCCACCTGTTCTAGGAAAGTTCACTTCACGGAATGAATCATCATCTAAATCTATGGTTTGATTTGCTCGTTTTGGCAAGTTAATCCTCATCCTTTTTATCCACCTAACAGCACAAACAAACACCAAACCCAAGCTCTGAAACCTTAAAAAATAAGAAAACTTTTCAAGTTTCTTTATCCTATCAATAGCCCCTACTAACAACCTTTCAGCTTTTCCAATCCTATTCATATTAACATAATTCATCAAATCAAAAGGTTCTTTTCTATATTTCTCAAAGAAAGTTATAAGAGAATTATATAAGCCTTCAATAGACTTTATAGCAATAGCAGCTTGTTGTAATGAGAATTTCATTGAAATATTCCCGGTTGCAATTTTAGGTATAGGTACATTTTTTGAGATTGCCCCTGTTCTTAAGCATTCGGTTTTGAGTTTTTCAAAAACTTCTGTAAGAAGTTCTAAGATATATGAAAGATCATCTATAATACATGTTTCTCTATGTATATAAATTAAAGATCTACATAGAGCTTTAAAACCTTGTTTAAGGGCGTCTATATCCCATTTAAGATCATATCCTGTTTTTATTTTTGCTATTAAAGCCTTATTGTTATAACCTATGTATACTTGTGATGAATCTATTGAGTCTGTGTTAAAAGCTTGATAACTACCCATTTTTTTATATATTGGAAAAGAGGTTATTATAAGATTTAGATGATTATTAAATCTGGATAACGTAATAGTTTTATTTATATTTGGAATGCTTGTGTTTAAGAGGAATAATTTTGGAGATGTTGGATTATTTGGATAATATTATTGTGTTGATAATTTCATAGCTTTGGGAATTAATGTTTGTATGTAGTGATTTTTATCATATTATAAAATTTGAGTTTTTGGGAAGTTATAAATCAAAGAGCGTATTTATTAATGTATTTTGAAATAGATCAACTTATGGGATATTGAAACTATAAACTTGTTGTTAATAGTTTGCGGATTTTTGTGAAAATGATGTGTTATCTCTTAGATTTTACCACTAATGTTGTAATAAATTAAGTAGAGCTCTTACTGTATAATAAATAAACCCAAAATAAAATCCCACACCAAAAAAAATCCCACCACCAAAACCTCAAAAGCCCAATCCTATCCTCAACAAACTCCCAATTCCTACAACAACCTCCTTATCCCTTATCCTTATCAGCCTCTATCCAAATCTCATCCTACCATAGCCTTCTTACAAAAATTGCATATTAATAATCTCCTCAAACATCAAAAAATCACCTAATTATCATTTACATCAAAATCTATAAACTTAATGATTGCTTAAGTGCTTCAAGGTAATCTATGGCAACTCTTATATTCAGCACAACATCAATCCCAAGCCATTCTTGATAAGTTTCACTAAACAAACGGAAAGTCGATACATAATCCCCTGGTGCTTTACTAACAATCCCTTTAAGCAATATAGTTTTCTTACATCCAACATTCAATGTGAAATCAAAAAGAGTAGGCGAATAATCAAAAGGAATTTCTCCACTTGTTTGCTTTAAAGTTAAATTTGATATTGGTTGAACACTCATATTACATACTAAAATATGTACAACTGCTTCTTCATTAACTGCATATATCAGATTTTTCTTTGGGAATATATCAACACTTACAACTAAAGGTAAAACTGTTTCTAGAACAAGATGAGGATGAGTGACTGTCACAATGCATTTATGGCAAAAATTCATATTTGAACATTCTCTACAAATGTATCTTATTTCTCCAACATTTTCTCTACAAACATCGCAGTCAACTTCATGAACACCTGAGACTGATAAGATAAAGAAATCTGGGTGAGGGTGAAGAAAAGTATCCCTGCATTTGCAGCATAACTCAAAATTTATGCATTGTTTGCATTTGAACCTTATGCCTATTATAGGGGTTTCACCACATCCAGAACATCCGGCTCCAACGTGTTGTACTCCTCGGAACATGTGAAGGTTTTTTGATAATGAACTGTAATTCAACAGATTTTTTGCCTGGCTTTGAAGCTTTTCAAGACGCATTGTTTGCCTTTCTTGCTCTTCTTCAATTTCTTGAAGTGTTTTTAATACTAGACTTATGCATTGATGTGAAGGACTGGAAGGTTCTTGGCAGTATTCGCACTCCATTTATAATAGTATTATTTATTTGGATGATTTAAAAGATTCAATGTGTTTTCGCCACTTCGGGATTGATATAAGTGGTTAATTTTTTTCTATAAGGAAATAAAAATTCTTATGGGCTATTCATTAAAGAGGACCCAAACTTTAATATTGAAATTGTGTTAAAGGATCTCAAGGCTTGCAACTACCTATTCTATTGACTATTTTCTAAGTATTGACAATTTTGAAATAAAAGTCGAAATATTTTCTAATTCAAAATGCATAAGCCCCAGAAGATAAATCCTATAATGAATTTTTTTCCAAGTTTATGTTGCAAGATTTACCTTGATTTTCATGCTTAGGATTTATTATTGATTTCCATTATTTGTATAGTTTTTCATTTTATATAATAACGTCATTACTTGTATCTTTACATTTTAGTTTGGTTAGGAGTTAAAAAAAATTCAACCAAAGTTTTAATGATACAGAAAATAAAAACTTTAAATTATGTACTATCATTATAATAAAATGAATTTTCTGATAGCCAGATGAATATTGTGATAAAAGCTATTGATAAGGCTGATTAGCAAAAAATAATTTACGAATTATAGTGTTGATATAAAAACAAAAAATTATCAGCCTCTCATACTTATATAAATCCTTATTCACCTTAGCTTTTTCAATAAATTAAACTATTTTCTTATACCCAAAAAGCAATTTTAATCCTACTAATTTATAAACTTTTCATAGTAAAAAATCACAAAACAGCCTATTTTCTAACACCCACTAAAATTTTTAATATTTATTTTTTAATTCATTCTTTTGATCACGGTCTTAAAAATCTTATTCATTCCATTTATGCTTTTATTAATCCTTATCAAGCCATGACCCTATTTGCAACCAACAATTGATCATTATTCTTCACCAAAGCTTCAACTTCACATTGAGACAAACTTGCAAAAAGCGCACTCGCTGATTCAAAAAAATCATCGAAAGTTAAGCTCACATGATAATTACATATCTCTTCTAAAAGAGGATGGAGGATTTTGGCCTGCCATAACTCCAGATTGTGTTTTAATATTGTCTTCTCATTAATTTGTTTTTTTTCATTAGGTCTTAACCTCTGAAAAATTTCTTCACAACGCAAATAAATTAACCTGCTTCTAATTGTTTGTGAAAGTTCTGAAGAAAACTGTTTTATTGGTAATTGACATTCATGTTGGCTTTTATTTTTTTCATGAAGTCTTATCAAATACTCAGGCAAATTATTAATAGGAAATTCTCTTTTTTCAGGTTTATTATATTTGATTTTCTCTAAACTTCCAACTTTTCTTTCAGCATTTTCAACTAAAGCAAAACTTTTGTTCTTTTTTTCGTTTGTTTTCCTATTTCCAGCCTGACAATTTTCTAAATCCTTAAAAGGTTTAACACTTTGAAAACAAGGGCTTCCATCTGAAACTGCTCTTCGGTGTCCTTTTTTCTTATAAGCCTGTGCATATCCTTCATTCCTTTTACAATTTTTTACTTTTTCCCCTGGACAATTTTCTTTGACTTCTAGTTTTTCTCCTGTTTTCCCAAATCTTAAAAGCTCTTTTTGTTTATTTTCCCTTTGCACCCTTAATTGCTTCTTAATTTCTGCTAGTAAAACATGTTTTATGACTAATCCATAACAGTGTCTTTTACAAAAGTTTTCAACTAAATCTACACATTTTTCAGAGCTCTTGATTTCTACTTCCTCAATAACCCCTAGAGTTGTAACAAAACAAGCCTTAGCAAGACCGTTTTTCACTGTGATTATCACTTTTGGACTGCTTTTTTCCATAATGCTTTATATTTCCGTTAAGGGAAATGATGAGTATTTCATAATTTTAAATGGAAAATTTTATAATAATTAGCGATTTATTTTAAAACTTGTATGATTTTTAAGCGTAGTTTTTTTATAGAAATTCAAGTGTGAGTTTGAATGAATTGGCACTTTTGTGATTTGGGATGTATAGTGTTATGGAATTTTTGTTATTGGATAAAATTAGATAAGGAAATATTAAGGAAAACATAGTGCTAATATTTGTGGGATAATCAGTTAGATATACTAATATGAAATTTTAATTTCCTCAAATATGTCTCTAGCTTTATGTGTTGTGCTTAACTCATAGAATTCATCTCTAGCTAAAACTGACCAGCTACTTTTTTGTTCGCCCATAAGTTTTTTAGTATATTATTTAATATTTTAGTTACTAAATATCAAATTTTTCTATTGTTGTTATATTGGAGCAGACAACGTTTACCCTTTTGTTAGTCTCGATATTGTTTATAAGTTCTTTAATATTAGAATCTACATAACAATCCCAAGCTATATACAACGGCAAAACAATTGTTGTTATTATTTGCTTGTTATCATTATCAAAATCTACTATTGGTGTATGAAAAGAACTTTCATAAATTTGATCATCATTAAAAGATTTTATAAACTCAAGTTTTATTCTTTCAGCCCATTTTTCATATATATTCCAATCTTTAGCATAATGTCCAACATCAGCACATTTCAAAGCGTAGCTTTGAACAAACAAAGCTTCTCCTTCTGTAAAAAATTGCATATACTTATCAACCATAGCCTTCATTTTCCCAGCAGCTTCAAAAAAATACATAGCATCAGTCCCTAAAATCATTTCAATCACTTGCTTTCTAAAAACTTTAAAATCATTCGGTAAAAATTTCTTAGTAAAATTGCAATGATCTAATAATAAAATATTAAAAACTAATGAACAATGCATGTTTTCAAGAACACTATGATCATTATATAAAAGAGTTAAATTTGATAAAGAGTTGATTTGAGTTGAATTAGATTGACCTGGATGTTTAACATCATGACCTAAAGCTGAGACTATAGTTATAAGCATATCTAAAGATTTGAAATTTTCGATACGAGTGATTTTTAAAAGACAGAGGATGTTGTGTAAAACATCAGCTGCGTGATAAGCCCCATGATATGGTAAATGATTATAGTTCTATTTAATCATTACTTTTTGTAGTTCTGTAAAAAAAGAATTAAACTCAGAAATTTGATTATCTAATAGTTCTATAATACCGGGGAATTTCATGCACACTTTATTGATAAGTTTATTAAAAAGACCAACTTCAGGGACATTTAAAATATCAAACTTCCAATCAACACTAAAACCAATAAGTGTATCATCTTCACCAATTGGCTGTGCTACTGAATTTTTCCTTGAGTTTAAACTGTTTAAAGAATTAAAAGTGTTTTCGTTGTACTGATCCAAACTTGAATAATCATCTATAAAAACAGGCATTTTAACTAAAAAAGCTTGAATTTTTTCAATGTTGTCAATAGCGATCATAACCTCTTTATACAACTTTTCTGTTATAAAAATCGCTACAATATGTTTAAGTAAATAAAACACTTGTTTACATGAACTTATAAGCTTTTCACGGTCAGTCTCAAATTTTTTCTCAGACTTCCTACTTAAAGAATTCGCTTCATCAACTTCTTTTTCTTGTTCATATATTTTCATATAAAGTGCACTCTGATGATTTCCTTGCCTACTAGTAAATACAACAATATACAAAACAATTATAGTAAAAATCGTCATTTCAGAAAAAAACTCAAAATAATCATTACGTATCGATAGTAAAAACATTAGATTAGGACATAAAATCCCTAAAACGCCTACAATTGTTGTAAATGAACTATTGTTATAAATTAAATCCTTAAAAAGCACAATTGTAGATAAAATATACAGCAAACTTGTATGCTCAGTATAATTAACAGTTTCACCTAAACGTTTTCCTAAACATCGAGGGTCAGTAAAAGAAAAAAATACTATAGAAAATGTAGTTAAAAGTAAATAATAAAGTTTGACATGCTTTTTAGACCTTGGTAAATATTTGAAACTCAAAAGAATAAAAGATTTTATCAGGATTATAAATACTAATGCTGAAAAGCTTATTGCAAATAAAATCTCTGATATGCTGTTGTTTATAAAATTCCCTATAATCACAAACATTTTATGTATAAGAATCAAAGAAAATACTATATGGAAAAAAATCATATTCACTTGGAAATCTTTTTTGAAATTTTCACTTGAGAAAAACATAGCCTCATCATATTTTTTTCTGATTTCCTTTTTCGTGTGATTTTGACTATTTATATCAAATAGATGAGTTTTCTTTTCCTGTTCAGTAATTTTGTTTGAATATAATATCGATAAAGAACTCATTTCTAATTCTGAGATTTCGTTTATGAATGTATTGTCTGGAGGCTGCATTTTTATATTACAATAAATATCTATTAAACAATATACAAAAATGAAAGAAAATCAAGCATTGCTAAAATCATTAACACAAGCATTTCTTCATAATAATACCCCATCTGAAGTGTTTCTTTCTAACCTTTCGCATATAGCCTTTAAAGAATCCTATGTTCAGACTATATCTTTAAACGATGTAAAATCCAAGCTTTTAGGGTATTTTTTTAATTAGAATCGCTTTGAAACTTAGAGTTCAATCTAATCTATCTCAAGGAACTCAATTAGAAAACCTTGTTCACAAAATGTTCATCCCGCCTGTTTCTCAGATGAAATACGAAATGACCCAGCTTTTATATTATTTGCAAAGACAGAACACTGAAAATTGTGAGCTAGAAAATTATGAGCCAGAAAATTATGAAGAAAGGAATAATAATTTATTAGATTGGGATGGGCAGACAATATTTAGTGAAAGTAAACCTACGATATCTGATTTTTCAATGAGTTATATGCAAGATGATGCTTTTTCAGTATATAGTGCGGCAGAAAATATAGAAGGACAAGATCAAAGAGTGAGTATAAGTACAGAAGGTAGTGGAGTTGAGAATAATATTATCACTCCTATTAAAGGTTATGAGCTAAAATCGTTGTTTTCAGTTAAAAAAGCATTAAAAAGAGTATTAGTTAGTATTAGTGAAGAAGCGAGAAGTAGTGTTGAGAGTAAGAATGATGGTTTAAGTCAGAGGAATGATGTGGATGTAGAAGTTGGAGAAGAGGAGATTGTGCAGGATGTACTTTTTATGATGCTTGGAACGTCTTGCAAATTTTTCGATAAGGGAGATGAGGGGTATAGGGTTTTATGCCCTAAAGTTGATTGGATTAGTGATGGTACTCTTAGAGGGTTATTGATGAAGTTTACTGAATATGCGAATGAGATATTCAAAGTTCAGAAAATTATAAGCGAATTGTTGTGCCATAGTAATCTCAGTTATATAGCACTAGGCACTTCAAGCCAAAAAGTTGTATTATCAACGCAAAATAAAATTTCTGAATACTTCAAGCACTTTTGTAAAAGCCAACCTTCACCTGATATCCCTTTTTCTCACTGTACCTTACTCGTATTACTTCATATTTTAAACCCTTTGCACGAAAAAACCAAAATCCTCAGACAAATCCTTGAGTCCTCAGTAATCAACAATCAAATCCAATCATACAACACATCCTACCTACTTTCAAAGCTTTACGACTACAGTGAAAACTATGCTTTAGAGCATTTTTTTATAGTCAGAGATTTATTTTTCGATGTTTTCATGCAATACGTTTGGGATATAACCCTTTGGATGGTCTCAGCAACCATATCCCCAGGTTTTTTCATTATAAAACAGTTTGACAACCAACGCAAATGGAAAAACTACATCTTACAAACAGTTCAAATTCATGGGAAAACTCAACTTTGCATCCCTTTTTTTATAAAATCATACGCTCAACAAATCTATGTTATCGGAAATTACTATATACTCGAAAGGGGTCTTCAAAACGAATGCCCAGAAAGCAAAATTTTCGATATCACTGCAAACTCAATATACACAACAATTTATGATAGTTTCTTAAACTCTTTAACCTCTGATATTTATTCTTTAAACCTAAACAAAATCATCCAAAACTCTTTTGGAAACTCAATTGAAGAACTTTACTCCACAATTGGGCTTAAAGTTTTAAATGTTTTTACAAATCAATTTAATTTAGTCAATTTACTGAATATCCTCCAAAATATATATTTTATACAAGATACAGAGTTTTTATATATAATTGAAGAAGTTATAGAAAAAATTCAAAGGAAAGAGCCTATTTATAATATTGACTTGGTTATAAATCAGTACTTTTCAGATAAAGGTTATGATAAATACTTTCATTGTTCTTCTGAAAAATGCATATTAAAAATCGAGCAGGTAAGAATTGAATTTTCTGTCCCGATTGTGTTTGATTTTGTATTAGAAGACTCAATAAAAAAGTATAAAGAGATTTTCCACATGATTTTACATATACATTTAGCACATAAATGCGTAAAAACATTAAACAAAGAGCATAATTTGATTAAGTATCGTAGGGAATTCATTAATTTTTTTGATTCTTTCGAGTATTATGCGTATCAAACTGTTATAGTTCATCATTGTCAGGAGTTTCATATGAAAATGATAAAATGTAACGAAATATATCCAGTTACTAAAGCTCATAGATATATGATTGATAATATATATTTAAAGCTTTTTTTACTGCCTCAGTTGTTGCCGATAAATAATTTGATTTTGAGTATTTTCTCTTGTTTTAAAGAATTGTATTACAAATTATTGGCTAATGAAAGATATGATATTGAAGATATAGGGGGGAATTTTAGTGATAATCTTATTAAATTGCTTAATGTGCTTCAGAGGATTGCTGATAGTTTTCCAGAATTTAAAAGTAAGAAATATACAGATTTGAATCGTGAGTTTTTGGTGAATTTCGAATACTATTCAGTATAAGTTTATAATAAATATAGGTGTGATATTGCATGAGTTTTATATATATAGTAATTATATGATTTTTATGATGTAAATATAATAGGTAGTAACGTTATGATTTTTTTTGTATATAAGTAAAAAATTGTCTTAGGATGACTAGGAAAATATAAAAAGTAACTAGAAATCTTTAATAAATTTTAAAATCTGAAATCATTTTAAATATCAGAAACTAGTAATCATCACCATTTCTTCTTTCATTTTCATCTACTTATTTCTATTAAAACAACAGCAAAATCTTAAAAAAAGCTCTTCATACTATAATATCACCAAGTTATAAAAATAAAAATGCGTAAAGAAGAAATGAGAATCTTAAGTGCTCGAAATGGTCCTTTAAGTTCAACAATGCCAGCTTCTGTATTTGAAGCTGAACTAAGTCCAGTCCAAAAACGAAAATCTGTTGACTATGGTATAAGAGGGCGATCAATATACAAAAAAGAACGTAATATTGAAAATCAACAAGAATTAGAAGCTTATAGTGAACTTAGATCCTTATATGAAAAAGCTTTAAATGAAAATTTGAGTCTTAAAAGTGGAGATCCACATGAAAGCTCAATTTCTACAGTTAAACTTGATAAAGAAAGTAATCTGCGTATTTCATATGCGAATGAAATTGAAGACCTTAATGAAGTTCTTGCTGACTGTATGCAAAGTATTAAAGTATTAAAAGAATATCAAAATGAACTTATTAATAATAAAATCCATGCTAAGAAAGAACTTGATGATCAAAGGGGTATGCATAGAAAAGGAAGTTTGGGAAATGGANTAAAATCCATGCTAAGAAAGAACTTGATGATCAAAGGGGTATGCATAGCTTTGCCAAAGATAACATGGTTTCTTTACTTCAAGGTAAGCTGAATAATACTGTGGATATGCTGAAAACTGTTTATAGGGATAAGAAAAATCTTGAAGCGTTATTGGAAAAAGAGGCAAAACATAAGCATAATTTACAAGGGCAGAGTGCTGCGTTAGAGGAAAAAATTAAAGTTTTAGAAGGGAGAAATAAAGAAGTTATGAATACTGTACAGATTACAGCACAAATAAGTAATACTTTAAGTAAGCAAGAAGCTATGAATAAAAAAATTGAAAAATATGAGTCTTACATACAATCAAAAATGAAAAAATCATAAGAAAATTGCTATAAAATAACTACTTTAACACTATATTTTAAACCGACGAAAATTATCTTCTTTTTTTTAAATTGAAATTATCACTTTACAAATTTTTATTAGTTTTTAACACAATTATCATTCACCCATCTATCGATATAAATCAAAAAAAAGTTATCCTCTAAAAAAATTTACCATTTTCTATCAACAGCACACACATATCTTAAAACAATCAATAAAAACATTAAATAAACTCTAGCGATATAAAAATGGAACCTGAATCTCTTGCAAAGCGTATTTTCAAACAAGGTCTTGCGACAAACCTCCTTGGTCTAACTTTAACAATCATGCGTGTAACAATAGGCCTAACTATAAGTGGGGATTTTACAACTTTTATCGCTCAAATATGTATGAGTGTAACATGTTTCATAACAGGATTTTCAGGTAGAAGAGCTAGTAGGGTTCGTAAAGCGAAAATAGTAAAACGTTATGCTTTCTTATCTTTATTATGTTTTATAATCTGGGGGATATTAGGTTTACTTAGTACTATCATGCAGATTATATATCTTTATAATGCATCTTCTAATAAACAAGCTGATCTTGGTATTGTATTTGCTGCATGGCTTGTCTTGTATATAATAGGACTTTATTTTCTTAGATTATTTCGAGTAGGGGCAATTATGTATGCTAAAACTTTTTTATATGGGCAAGATGAACCTATAGCTGGAGCTTGGCCAGATGCAAATCCTAAGTCTGATATTTCTGGTAAGAATATGAATATCCCTAATCCTGAGACGGTACCTGAATATCCACAAGGAACATCAGCAGATCCTCAGAATTATACTATAGGAAATGCTAGTAATCCTAATTATAGACATCAAAATGATCATATAAATGAATATCAATATGTACCTCCACAGATTCCCCCTAGTTAGTTAAAAAAATATTACAATCTTTTAGTTTGGAAATTAATAAATAAAGTTAAGTTTTTTTTATCCGTAAATTGTATTAAATGTATATTTTCTCTAATCTTTAAATTTAATTGTAAAACATATAAATGAATAATAGTCTGAAAACAGAAAGACTTGATTTCTCAGTAAAGCATCCTCAATTAGAACTAGTAAATGATATATAGGATATTTCTAATCAAAGACTTGGACGTAAACGTTATGATCAACATAAAAACTTTGAGTCTACAAGGACTAATTATGGTTATAGCAACTTAACAAAAAATTATAATGAAGGGATAAGAGATTCTGAGAATATATCAATAGATAATAAAAAAAATATTTTCAGACCTTTAATTAGTACACCTGTTAATTCAAATAGTTTCTTGACCTTTGAACAGCAAAAAGCTCAAGAGATTCATAATCGAAATCCTTATGAAAATAATGATATTGAAAAACTTGTAGAAAGATATAATGAGAATAAAAGGATTCAGAGAGGACAATCAACACATTTATATTCGATGAACCGTCAAAGCCCTTTAGATAAAATAAAAGATTTACCAGTATCGTATACAAGTTTTTCTAATAAGTATTTGACTGAATCAGAACCTTTGAAGAATTTAGAATCTAGTAAAACTACAGCAAAAATTGTTAGAAAACCTTTAGATGAACAAATTTTTCAAAAAAAACAACAGGATATTAATTATGATTTGTATCAAGATAAAATTACACCTAAACCTCGTTATTCAAGTCAAGACCCTAATGTATCTAAAGACCATTATAACAATTTACTTCTTGAAAAAAATTATGAAATTACGAATAACACTTTGAAAAGTCCTCGGATTTATGATGAAATTGATAAGCTTCAGGCTGAATTGAAAATGAAAGAAGCAGAGATCGCAAAGTATCAAGAAATTCTTTTAAAACAAACTTCTTATTCACAAGATATAAATAATACCCCAAATCCTCAGATTCCTAACAACAACGCAAATTTTCAGATTCCTAATAATAACAACACAAATTGTCAGATTTCAAATAATTATAACCCAAATCCTCAAATTCCTAATACAAATTATAGTCAAAATGTGTTAAATCAAATAGCTAAATTAGAATACGACAAGCAAAAAATTATCAATCAACGTTTACAAAACTTAAACGACCTAGAAAGTCAATTATATGAAAAATATAAAGAAAAACAAACGATTATTAGCCTAAAAGAAAAAGAGCAGCAACAAAGATTAGAAATGCTTAGGATTATAAAAGAATTAGATACTAAAGAAAGAATAGATAAAGCAATAAGAGCAAAAGAATATCGTGAGCAGTTGGACTTTCAATCACAAGTTAAAAAAGTATTAATGAATACTGAGAAAATCGAAGGCAAGGCTGATAGTTTTGATAAGAAATCTGATGTTTTTAGATATAAATCTTCAAATCTTTTTACTAATACGAATAATCAAGGTATTATTTCTAGTCCACCTAAATTTACAAAGAAAAGCCCTAAGACTGTATGTTATAATCCTATAACTGGGGATTTAAAAGATACTTCTGAATTTGTATTTGGACCACATCCTTTTTTAGGGACGAATTCTATAGATAGAAAAAATTTACAAGGAGGAAATGGGAAAGGGTATAAAGATACTGAAGATAATAAGGAAATCGAAAATAAATTGGAAATTAAAAATGAAGATAAATTTTTGTCTGGATATGGATCACTTGTTATTCAGAATAATAAAAGCTAATTTATTAAATGCGTAGATTTTATAAGTTGACTTATTTTGTGTATTTTTTTTAGAATTCTGAGTGAAGGAGGTTAATTTAAGTGAAAAAGTTATATTTTTTATATGAAATTAAGGTTATTATTAGTTTAATAAATTGTTTCAGGATAAATTTAAGTAGTTTAGAAAATGTTAAAAGAATTTTATAGAATAAAAATATAGAAAATATGATATTTGGAAAGAGTTTGAATATATTAAAGTATCAATAATTATAAATTACTATATATTAAGTAGTTTAGTTTTGTGCTAGATTTTAATAAAAATAATATATATATTGTAAAGATTATATCTAGTAGTTATTTGGTATTTGTGTATACATATCAAATGAAATATTTTATTTTTAAATTTAGAATTCTTATTATCTTTTAATTATCCTTTTATACTTCAAAAAACCTTTTAGTGAATATTTTCTGTAATTTTATAGCTTATATAAATTATTTAATAAACCAAGTACTTAAATAAATTATGTAAAGTTTTTCATTAACTTAACCTACAAAAACTAATGATAAACTCTAACTTTTCTAAAGCATTATGTTGTAAAATACAACTTATAAAAATACTTAAATATACCCATTTCATTTCTAATTTTATTATTTATAAACTTAAAAATGCAAAATTTTGCAAACTTTATCCCAGAAATAACTGTAAAAAGATACAAGCTTAAATTCACAGGCTCTCTAAAACAAAAAATCAAAGAAGCTTACAATAATGCTTTGAAATCTATCAAAAATGAAATGAAACTAGCTATTAGTACAATTGAAAGTTATGAGAAATCATTAGAAAATGCAATTAATGATATCTCAAACAGCCTCCCTATTCCTATTTCAAAAGGTTTCTGTGACCAACTGTGCTTTAAATGTAATAGCACAGGTCTGTATTTCATAAATAATGTAGGATATCACAAAGCTTGCTTAAATTGTATTGGATTACTTGAAAGTATTGAAATATGTATGCATTGCCAATCTAAGGTCAATATTAATATTTCTGAACCATTGAATATGTGTAAAGGCTGTAATAAATACCCACAAATCTTTCAAGATGTTTGCATAGAATATCATTGCTTAAACTGTTTTTACTTTTGCAAACTTTGTAATGAAATTCATTGCAAAGTATGCTCTAAAGTGGGAAATAAACTCAATGCTCATGATAAAAGAAAAGAAAAAAGTTGTAATAATTTTCTTAAAATTCAGCAAAAAAGATGTGATGATATAATTTCCAAGAAAATTTTTAACAAACCTAGAAATTTTATATTGAAAATTGAATCAGAGATAAAATTGAAGAAGAATCCAAATAATAAAATTGAGAAAAACAATTTAAATCTTATTTGTAGAAGATCTGCTAGTGCTTTAAAAAAAAAATCTAAATTTGAATAACTAAATCAGACCTTAAAATATTTGGATTATATAGTTAGATTTAATACTTAAGATAAAAATATCAAAAATTACATCATAAAACTTTATGAAAATTACTTTTAATACTAGTATCTTATGTGTATAAATTATAAATAATTCTTAAAGTATAAACTGAAGATTTTAGGTTTTGTAATTACTCTGACGTAAATTTTTATATACTAATTCTATTGTTTTTTTGTAAAACTTTCCCTAGAAATAACTCCTACAAGTTTCCCTTTGCTTACTACATAGACTTGTATTAACCCCATCATAATAAACATAAATTGAACTTTTATAAGACTTAAATTTTCCGGCACACTCAAAGGAGCAAAATCAATCAAATCATTATCGATAACTATTTCCCCATCTAAAAAATTTGTAACATTAGAACTTTCTGAATCTTTGTCCCAAGTTTCAATATAAGAATCATTAGTAATAAGTAGTGGAGACAAATGTTTATCTAAAAAGTCTTTATCAGTATTTGTCATACTTGCAGCATTCATTGCATAGTTTTCTACAATAATTTTCTTTAAAGACTGAATAGATATTTCACCAATAAGATAGTTTTCTTCATCAATAATAGGTATTTTCGCATATTCATTACTTCTAGAAATAATCAGAGATATTTCTCTTAAGTTTGTGCTTTGGGTCAAACTAGTTTTAGCAGAACTCAAGTCAAGAACATGTTTACTATATAAAGCTGAAGGTTTAATAAGTGGTATATATGGCAGCTGTTTGAGATGTAATATAACATTATACATTGACATAGTAATCGATGAAGAAACCGAATATGATATCAGTACTCCAATCATCATAGGCAATATATGATTTATCTGCCCTGTAAGCTCAAATACAATTACAGCTATAGACAAAGTATGGGTAACCGAACTAACTAAGCATGCTGCACCAACAACCGCATAAATCCCTTTATGCTCAGTACCTAATATCATATCAACAATATACCCAAAAAGTCTTCCAAGTGCAGCACCTCCAGTAAAAATAGGTGCAACAAATCCACAAGGAATCTGACAAGATATACTCAAAGCTGTCATTGACAATTTCAAAATTACATACAAAGTTAAATTAAACAAAGTGCTAGGATTACTCCAATACAACTGTTCATAACTTGATAGTTTTTCAGATCTAAACATCTGATTTATAATCGTCTTATCACTTAACTGCAAAAAAGGTGCAGTATAATTTACAATTGCACATACAGCTGCTATTAATAAAGTATATCTAAATCGACTATGAATCCTAGGATAAGCCATATTAATTCTCAAAAATATAAGTTTACTTGTTGTATATACAAAACTAGCACCTACAAGACCACATATAATCCCAAGTAAAGCAAAAGCAAAAATTTCAAAGTTAAAGCTTATAGGTTCGAATTTTGTAAGGTAAATAAGATCAGTAATTTCTGATAAGTGGAATATAGTAAACCCAATCATACACCATATAGAACAAAAAATACCTTTCCAAAGGTTACTGACGACATAATAAGTTGTTGTAACTTCAATACTGAAAAGTACTCCACCAATTGGTGCTCCAAAAGCTGCGGCAACTCCACATGCTACTGAAGCTCCAAGTATTTGATGGCGGATTGTGATACTCTATATGTTTTTTACATTTGGCATTGTTCTTATAAATCGAAGTTTTGTGATTTTATTAGCTATGATTACTGAAATATGAACAAAAGGACCTTCTTTACCTATACTAAGTCCTGCAGCACATCCAGCTATAAGTCCGGCAATTTTGGCGGATAAGGTAGAAATGCTTAAATATTTGCTTATATGAACACCTGATAATATTGACTTTACTTCTGGAATCCCTGACCCTTCAGCATCTGTACTTATGAATTTTCCTGTAGATGCTGCCATTAAAGCAAAAAACATAGAGTATATAACCCATATGAAAAAATTACCAATTTTACTTTCGGATGATGATAAGTAATAACGAGCTTCTAAGAGCTTTTGGGATAAATAATCTATTGATACACCTATAAAAGCTGTGAGAAGGCCAAGGATGATTAGAGAAATCCAGATTAATGGGTTAAGCATAGATGAACCTTTGAATATACCTCGTGATTGAAGTTTGAATTCGGGTGTTGGGGTACACACTTGGTCGTAGTTTGTGAATAGGTCTGTGAGAATGAAGTTTGCTTTGGATGGCTTGCTTGGGTTTACTTTGAAGATTTGATCTTTTTCTTGAGATTCTGTGATCATTTTATTAGAAAGATGAGTTTCTTCAATTGATAGCATATTTAGTTATGTTATGGATTAAGTTGGATGCAGATGAAGGACTTGAAGATCATTTTTTTATAGGAGTTGGGGAGATTTTATGAAATTTAGATAGAGTTTGTGGGTTTGGGTTGGAGGATAATTGTAATTGGAATATGGTTTGTTTGATGAAATATGTTTTGGTATGTATATTAGTTGGATTGATAATTCAAGTTATGGAAAATTATTAGCCCAAACAATCACTCATACAAATTATTTATACTCATAATTATCTTGATATTAATAAAAATTCCATATTGCATCATCATAAAAGCTACTTACATATCTTAACTTCACATTCCATTTTGATCGAAATTAATTTTTTATGAACTTTTTATCACATCTTCCTCAAAGGAAAAATCATTCTAAATAACCTAAAATCCTTAAAAATATATTAGCAAAACTCTTAAAACTACTTTAATAATTCCAAAAGTCTAAAGATTTTCTTCAATAAGATCATCACGCTTATTTGAACGACTTGTCTCCATTTCATTCTTTGAATTTTCTTTAGGTAATTGTTTTTTATCCATAGTCTGTCTAAAGTTTCCTATATGCAAAACATTAGTCTCAGAGCTGACAAAGTTTTCAGTGTTCTTTTCCCCATTATTCTGATATGCATTACTATCGACTACAGAAATTTGCGTATTGGTAGATTTCCCAGTTCCCATTAAATAAAAAATACAAACTAACTTATATATAAAACATATTATTATAATAATTACTAAATACACAATACTTAAAAATGCTTAACAGTTTATATTGATTATGATTAAGCACTTTTTATATTTTAATTCATCCCTATTTAGCAATAAAAAGCAGTTCATTAACACCTAAATAAATCTTACAAGCTCGACACATTGGGCATTTTTTAACAGCGCTTTCGCTAAGTACTTGAGCGCATTCTTCACATAAGCATAAATGCTTACAAGGCATCATAGTTACTTTGCTTTTTCCAGTAAGGCAAACAATACATACATTTTTATCATCTTCAAGTGAAGACAGTCCATAAATCTCACTAAGATAATAACTAGAACCATCAAAGTGAATCTTTTGTTTTAAGAGAACTGGCTTCCAGATATCTTTTTCTTTATCGATTCTTAGAAAACTTGACTCATAAGGAAATGGTATAGTATTTTCAGGTTTAATTGTGATAATAATAGGATATTGATTATGACTTTCGCTACTTGCGATATCTGAAGCATATCTATTTAAATTGATTTCTGATACCTTTTCTGGGAACTTTTGATTTAATCCACTAGGGAATTTATAAGAATTAGGTGCAGGGTATTTTTCTGTGTCAACAGCAAAATACATTGTGTGGTCTTCTTTTTTACTTAGAACTTCAACACCAAAGTAGTAAACTGTTATCAAACATATGTGCGATGAATCAAAATTGAAAGTTAAATAACTAGAGCCTTTTTCAGTTGTTATCTTAAATGAATTTTTTTGAATGTGGACTTCAAGATCGATTTCTGGGACCATGCTGATACTTGTTGTTTGCATTTGCTGAGGACGATGGTTGCGGATTGTCACAATTTCAGTCACTTGAGTTGTGCGAGGTGCATTTCCCATATTGTTTATATTATTCTAGAGTATTATAGAATTAGGTTAAAATTTTCTAGGATTTTTTATAAGAAAGATGATAGGGGAGAATGGATAAAAGTGGATTATATGGATTTTAGGATATGAGGTTGATGTATTTGGGACTTGATTATTATGAAGAATGTAATTTAGTGTTTTTTTGTAATATTAAAACAGTAGAATAATTATTGATTAATATTATTTTTATAAAGCGTTTAAAATTTATTGTATATTGAATGCATAATCTTTAGAAGATTTTATCTTAGGTATTTAGGGATAGAATGTATGTTTTTATGATAAGTATCTTGCTCGCTGAGCTTCTTAAGGGATAGGTTTTATAAGTAATTTTTCAGCTTTGGTTACTTTGAGCAAGCTTGGGCTATACAATTTAGGAGTTTAAAGTTGGGTTAGCAATCAGGTTTTTTTATATGGTCTATTGGAGAGAAAATTTTCGATTTTTTTTATTTTTGTACACAATTTAAAATGGTAATTTTTTTTTTTGGATTTTGGGTTTAAAAGATACACTGATAAGCTGGATATAAGAGTTTCTAAGGAAAGTACATGCCAGGATTGGGGTTGTGAATTCTGCTGCTTGTCTATTTTAAATGTGGGAACTTAAATGAATTCCAAAAACAACAAAGGTTGATTTTATTTTTATAAATATTATTTTCGACATCGACAGCTGTATGTTTTTATATTATTATCTGGATATGCTGCATGAAAGGTAATGGGATAAATTCAATCATCTCACATCAATCCTATCATTTTTCTCTAATCATGTAAAAAATGTTTTTATGGACCGGAGTCATGGAAATCGAAAACCTTCTGCTACAAAGAGAAAAACTCGCTGTAGTTAGTAGTAACTTAACCGGGAACATCTGGAACGGACAAGTCACCTTAGGTAACTACACAAATGGAGCCTTTACCCCAACGAATACCATGTATTTCAACTCAGGTCTAAAACATGGACTTTGGCATGGAGGAAAGTTATATCTAAGTTCTGACGAAGGTCATCTTTATATATACTCACAAGAACTCCAACTTTTATATTCCTCATCGACTCACCATGACTCTGTGACAGCCATAGCCAAAAAAGCTAAAAATCTCATATCAGCAGATCAATACGAGTAATCATCATACAGAATATTTCTCTTAGATGAAGAGCTTAAAAAAATATCAAGATACCAAGCGCAAAATATACACGGCCTTTTATGGACAAGTGAATGGACATTTCTTGCAGCAAGCGATAGGTTTTTAACCCTTTATGATACACGTAGCGAAGATAAAAAAAATGTTTGCGAAGTGTGTGAAAGATGTGTTAAAATCCTTGGAAATGAGCAAAAAGTCTATTTGGCAACTGCCTCAGGGTTACTTGAATACGAAAATGCTACTGAGATAAAGAAATTTACTGTAATTATCATATAGGAAGTCCCAGGCATTGTGAGCTCTTTAGGGTTAAGTAAAGAGAAAGTGTATATCGGCACAGAAACTGGGGATGTTGTGAAGATAGACATAGGAACTGGGATATTAGAAAGGGCAAAAGTCCATAGTGACGTCGTTACAGGTGTAGCTGTCGGAGTAGAAGCTTTACTTACAGGGTCATTTGACAGGAAAATAATAGTTTCTCCTCTGTAGTTAGGACTTAGTACATGAGGGTCAATATGAAATAAGGTCTTTTTTCAGTTATACATCTTAATATGGTCAAAAGCACAGTCAAAGTTGTGATCCGAACTAGGCCAACAGCTAATTTCGCTTCAAAAAACCTCAAACTTGATCTTGAAAAAAAAACCATAGAAGTGTTTATCCCAAAAGACTTAAATCAAGGGATGATCAATAATCAGCAAGAAAACTGGAAATTCAAATTTGATGACTTTCTTCATAATGCCCCTCAAGAAGAAGTTTATGATATTTGTGGACAGGAAATAGTCAGAAATGTTATTGAAGGGTATAATGGAACTATTTTTACATATGGGCAAACTGGTGCAGGGAAAACTTATACAATGTCTGGAGGCTCACAAAACTATAAATTTAGAGGTATTATTCCTAGGGCAATCTCACAGATATTTAGAGAAGTCCAAAACAAACCAGAATTTTCATTTACAATCAAAGTGAGTTATGTTGAGATTTATAATGAACTTGTTTATGATTTACTATCAACAATTCCTCCTTCAGAGCAAGCGGGGAATATAATGATTCAAGATGATAGTAAATATGGGATAGTTGTTAAAGGGTTGACTTTGGTTATGTCCACAAGTGAAGAAGATGCATTGAATCAACTTTTTGAAGGTGAAACTAATAGGACAATAGCGGAACATAAACTAAATAAAAGTTCAACAAGGTCTCATTGCATATATACTTTACATATAGAAAGTAGAAGCAGAGTTGAATCAAGTGAGAAAGTTGTTTTTTCTAAGCTTAACCTTGTAGATTTGGCAGGTTCCGAGAGAACTAAGAAAACTGGATCTGAAGGTCTGACTCTAACAGAAGCGAATTTTATCAACAAAAGTTTAAGTTATATGGAACAAGTCGTCATTGCCCTATCTGAAAAAAATAGGGATCATGTGCCATATAGACAATCCAAGCTTACTTATATACTAAAAGACTCAATAGGAGGTAATTCAAAAACTTTAATGGTAGCAAATATATGGCCAGAACCTGACCATATGGAAGAAACAATTTCAACCTTACGCTTTGCTACTAGAATGATGAGAGTTAGTAACGAAGCTACAATCAATGTAGAACTTGACCCAATGCAACTTATTGAAAGATATAAAAAAGAAGTCAGAGATTTAAGACAAGAACTTGCTATGCATGATACCCTTGCTAATAGAGGTCGTGTTGTATATGAATCCTATACTCCAGAACAACAGTATCAAGTTCAAACCATAGCTGAAAAATTCTTAGATGGTGGCTTAGATGAAATCGAACTTGAAAGCTTAAGACAAATCAAAGAACTTTTAAACCAAATGAAAAATATTTATAAAAAAAATGTGGCAAGATACTCTGCTGGTGATCATAAAAAAGAAACTCGTCCTCCTACAAATCGTACAGGGCCACATAAAGGTTCTGAGCTTAAAAATGCTGATGATAGAGATGAAGGTGTTGGTCAAGAAGAGCCATCAGGAGGTTTTGGATTAGGTAGAGCAANGGCAAGATACTCTGCTGGTGATCATAAAAAAGAAACTCGTCCTCCTACAAATCGTACAGGGCCACATAAAGGTTCTGAGCTTAAAAATGCAGATGATAGAGATGAAGGTGTTGGTCAAGAAGAGCCATCAGGAGGTTTTGGATTAGGTAGAGCAAATCCTAATTCCCGTCCTGCAGACTCATCAGCTTTAGAACCAAAATCCCAATNAATCCTAATTCCCGTCCTGCAGACTCATCAGCTTTAGAACCAAAATCCCAATTTAAACAAGAAGAAGAAGATGAAGCATTTGAAAAGAAAAAATCTGTAAAATCTGTTACACCTGAAGAAGTGAAAAAAATAAACTCAGCCAAAAGTGCGAAACGTGAAGGACAACCTGATAAAAACCAAGCTTTTATGGAATTCAAAAATGCTGATGGTCGTGATCTGGATAATAACTTAAATCGTTTAAAAGAAGAATTAAAAGAACGTAAAGCTGAACTTAATAGTATAACATCTGAAGTAAATTCAATAAAAAAAGATATTGATGAAACTAGAGAAATTGTTGAAAAAGTAAGAAAACATCGTGCAGCAGATGAAGAAGATATTATTGATGAAGAAGAGTTTGTGTATATTAAAAAAATCAGAGATTTGAAAAAAAGTTATAGAGTGAAATTTGATAGTATAAAAGCATTGAAAGATGAAGTGACTAATGTGAATAGGAATATTGAGTATCTTAGAGATAAAGTTATACAAGAGTTTGAAAAGTGGTATGAGGCGAAATATGGTTTTTTACCTGTGATTACTCATGAAGAAACGAGGACTGGGGTAAGACCTGTTGAGGAGAAATCTACAGATGACTTGGATGCTGATGCTTTAGCGTATATAAAAGCTAAGAAAAATGTTCAGACACTGCATAAAGCTAAAAAAACACTAGGGGCTATAGGAAAAGCATAGTTTAAGTTAAAATATGAGATTTCTCGAATTTTATATTGTGAAAATGGCTTTTAATTGTGGATTTTTTTATTTTTTTAATGGTTTTTGTTAAGGATTAATTTTTGCAATTCATTGGCAAATTAGCATATTTATTATATCTTTTGATGTGTATGGCTTTAAAAGATTTTTTTTAATCATTTCTGTAGTTTCAACCCACTTTCCATCTAAAGGAGCTTTTAAGTTGCAGGCTAAACTTATCAAAATATTCTCGCAGTTTTCATTATGCAGGATTGCGTTTGTATGCTCTCAGAAGCATTTTCTTTTATATTCCTACATGAATTTTATTCCCTATAATAAGAAGATTTAGCTTACTAATAGAGCAATTTATATTTATTTCAGTAAGGGAATTCATTATTACAAAGTCTGGATTTTAGCTATAAATTCAAACTTAAAAACAATAAATTAAAAAAGACCTGATTATATAAGTAATAATAAAATACCATATTTAAATTCTATGTATCTCATAAACTTCAATTATAAATTTACTTTTTTTACTGAATTGCATTTTTTCATCGATATCACAATTAAATATCATTACTAAACTTTATTCTACAATTAAAATATATCAATTACACATATAACAAATTATACTAAAATGCTTATTTATTATAATAAAAAATGATATTTGCGCTTTGTTTTGTTGTGTTATCATTTGGTGAAAATTTAATGCAAGAAATCAATTTATCAGGTATCGGACCCACCCCTAGAGACTTTTCGTCAATTGCATATTCATCTAAAAGCAATCTTATCTATGTTTTTGGAGGGAAATCAACAATTGACTTAGATGATCTTTGGGTATTTGGAATATAATATACCCAAATTCTCCAAGTCCACGTAAAGTCTATTTAGAAAGTAGAAGCAACGCTGGAGGATTTTATTATGATGAACAAGATGAGTTTTGTATATATGGGGGAAATTCAGAATTGTATATATTCAATGATTTATGGTGTTATGATGTTAAATATAGGATGTGGGAAGAAACAAAGTTAAATTATTCTCCTCCACCTATGCTGAATTTCGCATATAAATATTTTGCTAATAATGGATCAGAATATTTTGTAATTGTCGGACATCAAGTGACTAATATTATCGTTGAGAGTTATCTGTAATTTTTATATAGGATGAACATAAAAGATAATATTTGGGTGAAACTTGAACTTTCATTTTCTTACGATGATACCCTTTATGATGTATCCCCAGTATATTCTCTTTCATTAAGTTTAGATTATTATGAAAATAGCCTTATCGTTCTTTCTTGTCGAAATATTTTTAGTGCTTGCGATTTTTATATTCATAATCTTGACACATTAGAAACTAAGCGCACTGAATTCTATCAAATATCAAAAGTACGGATAGATCTCATTATTAAAGGAGGGATTATTATAGATAATGACTACTATGTTTTTTTAGATGGATTATCATATTATGTTATTAACTTACTTAATCCAGATTCAAGTTATTGGAAAAATATTATTTCTGAAATCGTTCCTAATGATAATTCAGCCTATATTTCAGTTAACAATACAATATTCTACTTTGGAGGTTACTTTATAGATTTTGATAAAAAATATAAAACAAATACTATTTTGGCTGATACTATCAGCAATTCAAAATTAAGTCAAAATGTAATATATAAACATTATGAGTCACCACCTCTTCGACTATCTTCATCTCTGCATAATCTGAGAGGAGAACTTTGGCTTTTTGGAGGAAAAGGTAAAGATATATTATATAATGACATATGGAAATATGACTCAAAAAATAATATCTGGACCTTTATAAATCCATTAAATAAAAGTCCAAGTCCAAGGAGTTTTTTTTCTTCAGCAGCTGGGTCTGATGTTATGCTAATATGGGGAGGTGAAGATGAAAGTGGTTTTAATAATGATATGAACATTTATAACATTATTTTAAATACATGGACTACTATTGTTCCAAGTACATATGCAATTCCAAGTAAAAGAAAATCTGCATGTATGGCTTTTAAACTTCCTTATGCTTATATTTATGGAGGTATAGATTCAAATGGAGTAGAAGGTGATTTATGGGAATTTAGCTTTGGGGATAATACTTATAATAAATTATCAGAATATATTCCTATTTCTAATTCATATTGTGCAGTAAATGAAAGCGATTTTAAAGTTACTGGAGGATTTTTAAGAAGTGGGAAACAATCACTTTTATCATTTTCATATAATTTCGCATCAAAGGTTTGGGATTTATTTCTTTATATAAACATTGTAGCTTCTGAAGGAATTTATCTTTCCTTAGACGATTATGTGTTTATTTTAGGTGGCCATATTGAATACAAATATCTTCAAAAAATCGCTTATCTTTATAATATGAACAATATAAATGTATTAATAACATATCAAACAGATGATCTTATTTATTTATCTAGTTATACTTATTATAATGAATCAATATACTATTTTGGAGGAGGATATTATCTTTCTGAATTCCTAGTTTTTAGTTATTTACCAATGCCTGCATTTGGTAAAGTTGATATGGCTAATGCATGCAAATCATTAGGCTGTAAAATCCAATGTAGTAAAGGATTTTATATGCAAAATGGTATATGCAATATTTGTCCTCCTGGAACTTATGCTGAAGGAGCAGGGAATTTAAAATGCACAAAATGTCCTAAAGGATGCTATAATCCATATGAAGGGGCTGATTCTTTAAGACAATGCTATCCATGTAAAGAAGGAACATTTAATAATAAATTAGGAGCGAGGTTTTGTAAAATGTGCCCTACTAATCGTTATTGTCCAGCTGGAAGCGAAAAAGTTTATGATTTAGAAAATAAAAAAGATTTGATAGTTTCAATACAACCAAAAATCTATGAAAGTAGTTATTCTTCAAGTTGGACTACAGTTTTTCAATTTTTAGGCTTCGGAGTAATATTTTGTATTTTACTCGCTGCCTTATATTTTAGAAAAATTGAAAATCTTATTCGCAAAATCGATTACTTTACAACAAGTCATAATCACAAAATAGGTGAATATATTCAACTAAATAAAACATTTATTGGTGGGCAGTTTACAGTTATTCTTATAGGAACAGCAATAATCACTTTTATATCATTATGTATTATTTACATACTTGATAATATCACTGAAGTAAAAACCTTAATGCCTATGGTAATTTTAGAAAACTATGCTGAAAGTTTTAAAGCTAATATCGAAGTAAATTTCGAACTTAAAAATTATGGGGATTCTTGTTTTGGAAATGATTCCTTTTATAAAAACACTAATTTTGAATATTGCAACAAAGATATATATGCTATCCCAAATAACCTAAATTTCCAATCAAACACAATAAACTGCTTAAAAAACTCTGAAGGAACTTGCCTTATAAAATACAAATGTTTCAATTGTGAAATAAGTCTAGATTCAACTCTTAAGCTTGTTTTAATTGAAAAGCTCAGCTATGCAACAGGTATTTTAGTCAATATAACCTCAGAATCATCTATTCCTGAATCATCAAGTACTGTTGCTATGCAAATATCCCCAGATGCTGGGAATATCTTTATAGGACCTTCTCCAAGTGAATTTTTTTTTGCTATGACACCTTCATATTTTACATCATCATTATCTAATTTCCCTTCAAAACTTACAGGATATCATATTTCACCTGAATCATCTCCTAAACCAGGAAGTCAGAATATGATTGAAGATATTTCGATTGCGACTCAGCTTAGTGTAAAATTGAATTTTTTTAGAGCTTCAACTGGACTATATACTTCTAGATATGAAAAGCAAAGCTTGTTAATTTTTATAAGTGGATTGTTTGGGACATTGTCTGGACTTGTTGGGCTTATAGGAATACTGATGAATAAGTTTGAAGAATTGAAAACTAAGAAAAGAAAAATAGCTTCAAAAAAGAAAACTTTGAAAATTATTATAAGCAACCAAGAAATTTGTAAAATGAATTTCGACTTGATGAAAAGTAGGGAAAGTACGAATGAAATCATCGAAAGCCAAACACCAAGTAAAAACTTTGAAGTTATTTCGCTTTGTTAGTTAGAAAAATACTTTAACAAAATTATTATTTTTGAATAATCTTCATTTTTATATGTAAAACTCTCCAACACTATTTCATAATTACCACATCATACCATTTTATTTTTAAACTATACAACCTTTTCACATATATTTTCCAATCTAAAATCCTCAACCCACTCCTACAAAATCATAATTTTTCTATCTAAATTATCTATTAGGGAACTCAGGGACAAAATTAGAGTTCTTCAAATGGTTAAAAGCAGCTGAGCACTTAGCCATAACAGGTGAGGCTCTTGAAATAGCATCAATCATATAAAAATTCTAAATAAATCTTACATCAACTTGATCAGCAAAAACACTCTCAACCACATCACCTTTCTTAGCTTTAGTAATCCATTCAGTCTGATTATAAGGTTCAACATAATCATATTTCACTAAATGTGGGGCAAGTTCAGCAATACGATATCTGATTTCTTGTAAATCATCATAAGGTAAATAAATCATCATAAGGTAAATAAATCATCATAAGGTAAA
>MPUH01000385.1:0-58719 GCA_001970955.1 Stentor coeruleus
ATATTAGATGATTCGATTGAAGCTTGATAAGGTGGCATAGTTTAAACCTTGTCCGATCGAGGTTTGTTGGTCCTACGATCTCTTTCTTTGGGTAGATTCGGTATGTTAAACCACTTGTTGTCGCTGGTTATGTGACTTTTTACTTGGCTGAGGAGTTCTTTACTGTTTCTTTTCTTTAGCTTATTAGCACCCTAAAATATATTTAGCAAGCCTTACTCAAAGCTAATTTCTTATTAAAAAGGAAAAAAAAAGATTAGTTCCTAAAACTATTTCCCAAATATCACTTAATTGAGTCCTATTTCCTTCATGCTTGAATAAAAGAATAAAAACTTGAGTATTTATTTTATTCCTTCAAGCATTAGCTCATTTTTATTATGTGAAATCATACTTATCCATAGTTTAATAAAATATTATTATACACAAAAAATTATAATGATATGCAACTATTTGCATTATCATAGGTGAGATTTATTTGTAATGGTCCATATGAAGATTAAATGTTTTTTAAAAGTGTAATTTAAATATTTTCGATATTAAAGAATATAAGGAAACAGGTTACAATTTTCGACGTAAAAAGACTTTCGGGTAGATATTTGCGTGGAGGTAAACAATTATTGTGCCTAACATGATTTAAAGATTTTACGAAAAGAATCCAGATCGTATAAAGATCGTTGATATTAATAGCTATAGAAATGTTAAAGGATAGATTGAAGAAACTTGAGTATGAGGTAGAAGATTTCGAATTGTAGTTTTTTTAAAATTCTTGAAAGCTAAAAATGTATAGATTATAGTAATATATACTATAGATATAAAACCAGAGACTATGTATTGAATAATATTCATATTTTATAATAAGGTACTTTAATATATACTTAATAATGCTAAAATGATTGAGTAAAACTAATTAAACTTTATCTTGAAGCATTTTTATATTTTAAATCGAGAATTATATAAGATTTAATAGGATCCTTAGAAACCTTAATTCTGAGGATTAGTTTATAAGAAAAACTTTAATTTATTGATAGAGTGGCTCTTATTTAGATAAAATAGCTAGTGTTAAAGAGAAAATATACACAATTTCAAGTTCGCCTTGATAACTAGAGTCGTGTTACTGTTAGAAATACAGATGCTAGTAGCCTTTATGAGAGATTCAGGTTTAAGTTTAGCTTTACTAATAATCTGAGAAATTGGCACATGCTTTTCAAATTCTATTGACCCATTTATCAAATAATATACATGATTTTCACTTTCAGTAACAATAATTTCGGTATTAATAAACTATCTTTTAGATAGATTTTTCTAGTTTCGCTACTTTTTTCAGTTTATTTTTCAAGCTTTTGTGCAAGCTTTTTTGTATTTCACTGCTTTGATATAGTTTGCTTAGTCTTTTTAGCCAGAGTTCTTTGATTTTATTAGTTAGTGTTTGCTTTTTTATAGGCTGGCCACAAGGAATTTCTTTGATGTCATAGCAGAAATAGTCTGGAAGTGGAGCTGCTAGCGGTGGTAGGAAGAATTTGCTTTCATTTTTATATAATTTTTGCTATGCGTTTTTTGCATACCCTTTGTATCTTTGTTGTCGCAGAATTTTCTTTCAATTATATCCCTCAAGAACGAGGTCCACCAATCTAATTATAATATAAAAACCATCCAGTCCCTATTCTTTTAACACTTTTTTTTAAAAAATAAATTTCTAATCTTAACTATTCTAAACTATTTTAATCCGAGCAATTTGGGCATTTACGCAACCCTTTATTTTCAATTACCCATTTGTTATAGCATTTTATATGGAATATATGTTTGCATCCATCTTGCATGACAATAACAGCTTCCCCTTCAGAAAAATATTTATTATCTAATCTGCAAATTGGTTCTCCAGTAAAAGCTAATGCGTCAGAAAATGTTACAGATTCTATTATTTGTTTAGGTTCCGAGTCGACAGGAGTGTATTTTTTTGTATTTTTTTTTATGCTGTTTATTTCAATATCAACTTTTTCATACTCGAAATTAACTTGGAATTTAGGAAGTTCTATGCTGTTTATTTCAATATCAACTTTTTCATACTCGAAATTAGCTTGGAATTTAGGAAGTTCTGGTTTTTCATTGATTTCTAAAGAAGAAACATCTGGGGCTTGAGGTAGAGCATATGCCCTTTTACGTTTACATAAAAGCACAATCAAACATATCGATAAGATTCTATATATCAATTACATTATAACAAAACTAAGTACAAGTATTAAAACCATTACAAAAACCTTGTCTATAACTTTTTCCTCTTTTTCATGAAAATCCTTATCATCAACAAAACCATTACCACAATTCTCATCCCCAACCATAAAACTATAGCATTTTTCATTTACTAAACATACTAGATTATCATATCCACATTGTGAAATATTACATCCAATTTGGCATTTATCATCAGTAATATTATAATAAGTACAACTAGAAGAGCAGTTGTTATTCAAACTAGCTAAATTTGAACTGATTATATAAAGTTCTATAAGTTTATCTGGTGAATATATAAAAACTTCATTGACTGATATAGAATTTATTATTTCAATATTCGAATAACTATTTTTAAGGACATTATCAGTATAATTAGCTTGTAGTCCATAAGTATTAAGAACTTCTTGATGACAAAAAAGTGAATAGTCTGTAGAGCATTTAGCGTATAAATCTAGAAGATACATAAGAAATGCATCTGTATCATAATAACTATGACTATTCAAAACATTTAATATAAGGATTGTATTTAGTATTTTAATATTCCCAGTAATATGTCCAGTTTCTTCTACACAATATAAACTTCCATCACTTGCTTTATAACAATTGTCTTGAGTATTTATATCAAACCTTGTTAAGAAAAAAAAAGATAATTCTTGAATCCGAATATCGGCTATAAAATTATTGATATAAAAAAGTTTCTCAATAAAAACCCTATCAATGTTAAAATCTGATGACATAAAATACTTAATAACTGGGTAATTCGTTCTTTTGATATCATCATAAACATAAGTTCCCCATATCTGATAATTTGAGTTGTTTTTTAAAATTTGGCCAAAATTTTCATCTATAAGCAAAGAGGGAATATTAATTTTATAGTTTTGATGAGTTTTATATAAAAATTGACTTGTGTATAAGTTGTTAAAGGATTTAAGGATAGTTTGTTTATTTACTGATATTAATAATGCTGAACTACCTGATTTTTCTATTATTTGGCTTAATACACTGAAATCACATTCATACTTTTCGGTATTGTATAAAACAGCTATAGTTTCTGGACCTAAATCTACTGTTTTTGTGACAATACAATTTGAATCTATGTCTATGAGAATAAACCGCCCATATATTGGAAGAAGATTTGGGTTACTATATGCTGTTAGAGCGTAAATAGGATTTAGGTTTGAAATTGAGTCTGGGGTTAAGATAGTAAGTTTTGCTAATATGCAGGGTAGGACTAAAGATAAAAACGCTTTTAGAAACATGTTTATATTATTTGAATGGAAAGTTTAAAGGTGGAAATATGAATGTTGGTATTGGAAATTTTTTGAGGAAAAGGATGATTAGGTGTGTTAGGGTTTTTTTATTTTGAGGTTTTGATAGAAGATAGAAGAAGGTGTGGGTGCTTTTTAGAAACTTTTTAGGTTTTTTTGTAATTAAAGTATGAAATGTACTAAAAAATGTAATGCTGAGAAATAGGCTTTAGGGTTTTTTATAAGGTTGGATGCTGTGCAATTTTAGATGAAGGAGTTTTGATTAGATAAGAATGGAATGTCTTTAACAGATAATTTTACTTTGTGTTATTAATATGCATTGCTTTTTTTTAAAATTGGAAAATATTTTTTGAGTAGAATTAGAGTTTTTATATCTAAAATCAATTTGTATTATTGTTTAATGATAAGTCCAGTATTGATTTCCAGTTTTTTTCTCTAAATAAATATATGTGATCACTATAATATTAGGACTTTTGATAATCATAAGAGAACTTTATTTAATATTTTCAGTGTGACAGTCATATTAAAATAATAGGATAATAAGTAAAAATTCATCTTAAATATTATATTTATCCTAGTTGATTTCTTGTTAATCATATAAATTTAAAATCTAAGTCCAAAATTTTCTCATTAAAAATCTCAAATTAAGATTTTCGGTCAAAATTTTTACTTTTTTTTTTAGCATTTTTTAAGCTTTTTGTGTTTTAAAATTCGTTCTTGTTTCAAGTTAGATTATTTAACTTGAATTAAAAGTTATAAATTCATATAAAATAGCAAAAATTTAAAAGCTTTAGATATTAAATATGAAAAGCTATAATCCAAACTTATAAAACACGATAGAATCCATTGAAGCAAAGCTAGATGATAATCCTTTAGTTAAACATAATAGATTTCATCTATAAAAATTCCTTTAAATTTACTAGATAATTTCAGTTTACTAAAACATCTTCTGATTTGAGGTTTTGATAAATTTAATGAAGTTAAATCGTTCGCTTAGATGAGCAAGAGTAAAATAAAAGAAACTTGCTAATTTTAGTTTAAGTAAAGTGATGAAGATTCTAAAATATCTAAGATAGAATGTATGATTTTTTTAAGGATGTTGCTAGAAAAAGGTAGTTTTTAGTGTATTTTAACTTTTTGTTGATATTTTTAGCTATTGATGAATCTTTGGATGGAAGGTCTATATTTATTATATTGAAGTAATAATTATGCGCATTTTACATATATAAAATATAATATTTTAACTGATTTTATTGTCTAGTTTAACATAGTAATACCTTTCAATGCTTTACTTATACTATATTATTTCTAGGCCTGATTGTTAAAATCTTGTATATATTTATTTAAGATTTTCTAAAATAAGTAACACTCATAATAATAAAAAAACTGCCATGAAAACTTATTATAATAAATTTAGTACATTCTTCAAGATTTCAGTTCTACAAATATTAGAATTAGTAATAAATTCAACAATTATTTCTTATATTATAAGCTAAATCACTACAAAGCATTAAAAGTATTAGAAAAAAAAGCTTATATCATTTTCATTGTATTTGAATAGTAAAAAAAATACACACCAAATAATGTATTAAAAATATATTATTTTTTGATCATAAAAATGATTGAACTGATTTTGTTAGTAAGATTTACATTCTAATGGATATATAAGATGCATTTTATTCAAAAGAGATTAAAGAAATTTGATAATCTAATAAGTTAACTGTTTATCTGAACTTAGGTATATCTTTAGTTTTAGAAAAAATCATATAGGAAATATTAGCTGATTTGCTTTTTGGAGTTAATTTTTTAATTTTTTTAGGTGTTTTGGTTATAAGTAGAAAGTATTCTATAATACAACTTATATTTTAACTGCCAGTCATANAATACAACTTATATTTTAACTGCCAGTCATATAATAGCCTTTCTAATATTTTTTTTTAATAATCATAATCTAACACCCATTCCATAACTTCTCTTATCACAATCACATAATTTCTCCCTTTATCCTTTAAAATCATCATATTCTATACAAAAAAAACGCATCATCATCACATTTCTATTTTCTTAGTATAACTTTTACATCATAACGGTCTCAAAAAATCAATTTTAACCCCACTTTCTATAAAAAAACCCCAAAGTAAGCCAATAAACTATAATCAAAATCTTTAAACCTAAAAACTCTACTGAAAACCCCCAACCCCAAAGTATTTTCCCAATAAAATATCCTCTCTTAATTAATCCACTTTTTTCTACATCAATAAATAGAAACCATATCAAGAAATACATAAACAAAAAATCTTCCTCACAAAATAATCATATTAATCATTATAAAATTCCATTAAAACTATCTTGCAAAGCCTCACAATTCCTTTGTTTGCTATGTGAATAAGTTATTTTTACATTAAATCTATATGCTGTGGGGACTTTAAATGATCCTTTAACCTAGATTGGACCAATTCTTTATTACAACTAAGACAAAACAGTTCTTTTTCATATGAATTCTCAGAGATTATCTTAAACTCGCTTCCATCTGACGCTATAAACACATCTCCTAGACTAAGATGCTCCGGAATACTAAAATTTATATTGTTTCTTTCAGGATTATAAACTACCTCTTTTAAAGGTTTGGATTCCACACCTTTGAGGTACTCGACAAGCATTTTATCTCTTTGCTTTTGAGATGCATCTTTTCTATCACTTGTCGCACATCCCATATTTGCAACTTATTAGTTTGTTTAGATGAGGATATAAAGATTTTTTTTAGATGATGAAGAGGAGGATTTGGAAATATAGGCTAGGAATGAGAAGAAAGTGAGGAAATTGGGATGAAATGATTTTTTGAGATGGGATTGTCAAGTTTTTTTTTTGGTTTTGATATGAATTTTGTGTTTATTAAAGGCTTTTTGATATGCGAAAATAAGAATTAAAGTGTTGGGGTGATTTTTATTATCTTGAGATAAGATGCTTTTGAGTAGTAAAGTGAGAGTTGGATTTCATATAGTGTGATGATTAGAATTTATATAAAATACATTTTTTCATGGTTATACAATACAAATATCATCACATCTGATTTTTTGTAAATTATGACCTAACCTTAAAAACCTATAAAACCTTTTGCTTATCTTATAAATATCTTCATAAAAAATCATCATCTTAAAACCCTCCCCAAACCCAAAAAAAAAATTTTTCTTTCTAATCCTGACTAAAAATCTTAAACCTATAAAATCCTATAATAAACAACCCCCTTCCTTCAAAACCACATCTTTTCCTCCTTATCTTTAAAAACTAACACAAATCTTCTTCCCATCTACTTCACTCATATTTATCTCAGCCCGTAATAACCTCAAATTAATACCCATCATCCATTTATCATTCAAAATCCTAATCATAAAAGCTTATAAATATAACCCATGCTCAAAAGAATCATTATGATGGGTGCACCTGGCTCTGGGAAAGGGACTTTTGGGTCAATGTAATATTTATTCAGGTTAGCTAAAGACCTTAAGATCCCAACCGTAACTTTAGGTGATGAAATCAGAAAAATCAGTAGCGAAAATTCGAACCCATTTTACCAGCCAATTTTTGATGCTATGCACAAAGGAGCTCTTATCAATGATGGTATTGTTTGGGCGATACTTACAAAAAAAGTCAATAGTTCTAATATTTCTGAAGGATTTCTATTAGATGGATACCCAAGGAAAATTGAACAAGCTTTGATTATGGAACTTTGCAATTTCAAATATGATTTGGTTATTAACCTTAAACAACATGAAGAGGTTATTATAGCTAAAATGCTTGGTAGAAGGGTTTGCACTTCATGTGGGGCTAATTTCAATATAGCTGATATTAAGTTTGAAGGGTATTCATTACCACCACGCAAACCTTTGAAACGTGGAATTTGTGATAGTTGTGGAGGGAAACTTGAATCTCGCAAGGATGACACTAAGAAAACAATATCGAAAAGATTGTTTGAATATAAAGTTCATACACTACCACTTGAAGATTATTTTGCTAAGACAGGTAAGCTTTATGAGTTTACAGCTTATGCTGGAGTGAGTGATTATCCAAAACTATTGGAAGGAGTTAAGGAAAGATTAGAGATTAAGGTATAAAATGGTTTGATCATGAAAATTTTGTATGAAGATTATAATAAAATGTATTAGGGTAGTTGATCAACAGAGAAAAAAAAGTAGTTTTCATGGGTTTTTTTGATGAAATAAGAGTTTTGGTGATTTTTTTATATGTTTTTGATGAATTTCAACAAAACTCAAAACCCAATCATAAATCAAAATACTCATCAAAATCCTCTAAAAACCTCATAATCTAAACCCATAAATCCTACAATCTTCAAACCCAATTTTATATCTTAATATCTAATCTACGAAGAATACTTCCAAGAAGAATACACCGGCAATGTCGCTAATTCAAGAATCTCAGGCAAATCTTTAAACGCTTTTTCTAACTCACTCCACGAAACCAATATTTTCGGGTACAATTTCAGTACATTCTTAGCTTGTCCTTCTAATTCAACAATCCCACACGAGCTCAAATTCTGCATCATATCAACAAATTCTTTCAAAGGTAATCCTTCTCCTCCTTCTTTACTACAAATAGTCTTATAAGCTGAATGTAATTGAGTTGTATTCATTTTGTTTTCAGCAAGTTTCTTACATATAACAACAGCTCCTTTGTTTAAATATGGTAAATCAGATAAAGCTTTTATTGCAGTATGCCAATTTGTAGTACTTTCAATTGTGCTATTAAGAGAAATTTTACCATTTTTCATAGAGTTTTTACATATCCCTAATGCTCGTCTTGCATCACCGATTTTTTCTACTTGAGCTGCACAGATTTCTAAGGCTATTGAATCACTACAATCACCATAAAGTTCTTGGATTATTTGTAAGATTTCTGATTTGTTATAAGGGGGAAAGATGATTATATTAGGTACACAACCACGACGTTCAAGTTGAGGCATAAGGATATCAGGAAGGTCTACAAGGTTTGAAATACTTATAAGAATTACTTTATCGTAATTATATGGTAAGGCAAAAAGGTCAGCTATAAGTTCTTTATTACATTTTGTGATAAGGTTTTCAAATTCATCTATAACAATAATCAGAGGTTTTGTAAGTGAATCGAAATATTCATAAATGCTGTTTTGTAATGATTTATTCCTACTAAGCTCTAATGATTTGTGTAATATTTTCCATATGTCGGAAGACTTTGAGACTTCCATTCCATTGAATTCGATGATTTTATGGAACTTCCTCATGTAATGCCTACGTTTTTTGATTTCTTCTAAGACCCGATCGACTGTAAAAGTCTTTCCAGTTCCAGGCTTGCCACAGATATATAGGCTTGTCCCATGATCTTTGTTGAAATCTAATAGATCTTCTAAGATCTCTTCGAAAAATGTGTCTCTTGCAATAATCTTAGATCCCTCCATTTAGTTGTATTATTATAGTTAAAAATATAAAGTGTTGTTATAAGGATGATTGGATAGGTTATTGGATTTTTATGGGAATATGTGGGAAATTAGGTATTTTGTTAGTTTTTATATGAAGATGATGAGAATTTTTAGTTTGCCGGGAGATAGGGAGTTTAGAGTTTGATTGTGGTTTTTTGTGGCGAAAATCAGGATTTTTTAGAAATAGATTGTGAGTGAAGGGTTTTGCTAGAAATAATATCATGGAATTTTATTTGAGCATGATATTTTATAGTTTTTTTACCTTATATAGAGCGACATTTTTTTCACTAGAGCGAAAATTTTTGACTTAGATTAGCTTGTATTTTAACTAAATATAATATATTATAACTTAGAAACAATAGCAAGTCTTTAAATGCTTAGAGTTTTTATTCTCTTATAAATTTGCAGTTTTAAATATTTTATCTACTTAAAATTATAATACGCATTAACAGTTTATTGCTTTAAAACTTAAATTCTACATAAAATCTTCTCAGAACTCTTATTATAAAAGTAAAATCTCAAGGCAATTCTAAAGTAATACATTGTTTAAAAATTATACTTAAACCATTATCAAATACCATATACACAAGAGGTTAATAAATAATGGATAGCTTCAAAGTATCAGAAAGACTTTATGAAGAGAAGGATAAAGAAATGATGAAATTTTCTCGGACTTCAATGAATGTGCTCCGAGGTCTTACAGGTTCTTGTGTTTTATTCTCGTTTTTACTCAAAGAGCCAGATCCAGTCACAACAATTCAAGCCATTATAATGTTTAGTACCCTAATAGCTATCAAGTATATCAACTACTTTAAAAAATTTGAAAAACTCATCAACTATATAATTTTCTGGATATTCGACTTAATCGGCTTACAAGCTGCTTTTTTTAGATTCCCCAAATACGCAGGTCTTTTTTTTGCCACAGCTACTCAGCTTTTCATCCAAGGCCATTTAGAATATGCTGCTAGTGAATTTTATGGATACGTTCTTATAATAACTAATACTCTTATGTGGATTATTGTCTCTTATGCTGTAGGTGCCCTTGACTTTACAGCACCTTTTGAAATCTATTTCACAATATTCTTTGATGTAATCCTAAGAATTTGTTGGTTAAAATTCCGTTTTAATCGTTATAGACAAGAAATCTGTTCCAAAATCGCTGTTGAAAATCATGAAAAAAACATCTCAGCTTTACTTCAAGGGATTCCTGAAGGAATTTTAGTTATAGACGAATCTTTTTCATTTAAAATGCACAACTCAGCTTATGTGTCTATGTTTAAAAACTTAAAACTTTTTGATGTTAGGTATATGAAAAAAAGACATAATTCTAAGTATCAAGGAAATATGAACTTAAAAGAAGATGTAAATCAGTTTTGTCAATCAGATACTTTTACAGAAATCTTTGGAATATTGTGTGTTAATGAGATAAAAGTTGAATGCACAGCGACAAAAATCGAATGGAATGAAGAAAAAGCTATAGTTTTGACTTTCCGTGAAGTGACAGCGCTTATAGACATGGAGAAACAAATACGAAAGAAAGCATCAACTTTAAAAGCTCTAAGAGAAGTGTCTCATGAATTAAAAACTCCATTAAACATAATAATCCACGAACAATCAGAAATCCTTCATAGTGATATACCTATAAACGACTATATAAAAGACCAGCTACACAAAAGTTTAAGTATGTCTCACGTTTTACTAAATTCAATACGAGACATTTTAGACTTCAGTCAAATCCAAAGTTCGAATTTCAAGCTTTGGCCAAGAATATTTCCTATGAAAAACTTAATAGAAGAATGTTTAACCATAGTAAAATTCGCTTGTGGGGAAACTTCAAAGCATCTAGAAACCTGCGATAAATCTTCACATAGTTCAAATACCAACAAAGCTTTAAAAGTAAAAATTTGCCCTAAAGTTCCATCTCATTTATATACAGATCAAAGCCGTTTACGTCAAATCCTCATAAATCTTCTTACAAGCAACTTCGGTTATCAAGTCACATCAACAACCCTAAGTCTAAAAAACAAAGGTCTAAATGTACGTTTTACAATAAAAATTTCTCATGAAAACAAAACAAACCAATCAAACAGTTTCGACTCAGGTGTCAGATTCAAAATTGCTTCAAGTATTGTTGAGAAACTCAGTCAAAAACCTTTACGATTAATTTTCAAACCTTTTATTACTTTTATAAAATTCGATATAAACATTGCTGGGATATTAGAAAGTGAAGATTTAGATATCCCTGATGAAGGACCTGTATCATGGCCATTAAGTTCTGGGGAATCTACAAATCGAGATTTAGAGCTTATTGATATTCTTATAGTAGATGATATGAAACTTAATCTGGATATATTAAAAAGAATATTAGAAAACTTAGATAAAAGTTGTAAATGTTTGAAGAATCATCAGAAATATTTGGTACATACAGCTAATTCAGGTAATGCTGCTGTTGAGATGATTCAAAAAATGAGTGATAATAATTGTGGGTATAAAATCATTATAATGGATTGTCAGATGCCTGGAATGGATGGATGGGAAGCTTCTGTGAAAATCAATGAATTATATGAAAATAAACAAATTTTAGTATTACCTTATATTATTGCATATTCAGCTTTTGATTCTAATGAAGATATTGAGAAATGCTTGAGGTCTGGAATGAATACACATTTGTCTAAACCTTGTCAACATGAAGAACTTTGTAAAGCTGTATCGGAGTGGATAGCTAAACCTATACAAAGATTATAATATGCAATGTTATGAGAATTACAATAATCGAGTATATTAAATATTAATAATACATTAATAAACAGGAAGTTGATTTGAAAAAAATGAGATTTTATGTTGTGGAAGAGGATTTTTTTAGTTGTTGTTGGATATGTGGAATATTTAAGATGAGTATTTGGATGATATGTGGGTAGTAGGAGAGAATTATTAGAGAATTTATAGGTTTATTATGTGAGTGTATAGTCTATATTTTGTAGTTATCGAAATTTCTCTTAAAATCTTTGAGTATTTAAAAAACTTTAAATGAACTTAATGGNATAGGTTTATTATGTGAGTGTATAGTCTATATTTTGTAGTTATCGAAATTTCTCTTAAAATCTTCTCATAAATTTAATATCTAAAAATTTTCNTTAAAATCTTTGAGTATTTAAAAAACTTTAAATGAACTTAATGGTTTATATAATCCTCTTATCAATTAGTCTTAAAAACATAAATGTCAGCTATCAAAGATATCTCTGATACCTTTTTCCGAAGTAAAGCACATAAAAAGTACACTGAAAAATGTTCTAAACTCATTATCACCCCTACTTGCCCAAATCCAAGTTCAACATTCCAATATGTTTCTTCTCATAATCCAGTAGATATTATAAACCAAAATCAAGAAAAAGATGACTTGCTGAATGTAATAAATTCTAATGAAATTGAAATTGAGTTTTTAAACAAAGTTATTTCGCAGTTTTTAGATGCTAATGAACTAATGAAAATCAAACAGAACTCACAGTATGATGAGAGTTCAAGTACTTGGATTTTACCACAGTTTGAAGTACAACAACGTAAAACAATTTTCCCCAAGCTGAATAAAAGCAACATCAGAGACTTTAACCTTAAAGATATGAAAAGCAAGAAATATTCACACAAATTTTCCCCTGGGCCTGATTTCAATTTTCATACCCAATTCGATGATGATGTTTCCAAAAAATCTCCAGTTCCTAGTAACTGTATGCAAGATTATGAAAATAGACCTGTAACATCTTGTTCAAAAAACAGAAAAAGGTCACAGATGACTAGAATAATTGATTATGATGGGGATTTTAGAAGAAGTCCTTGTGTTAAGAAAAAAGTTTATGACAGAAAAAATTTATTAGGTGGAGAAGATGAAAAAGACCATTAGTTTTATATGTAAATCTAATAGTTTTCGAATGATTATAATTTATTAAATTTTGTGAGAGAAGTTTATGATTATTTTATATTAAAGTTTTTTGGGAAAAAAATTGAAAGGTTTTGGATGTTGGGAATATGAGAATTTATTTTAGTTTATTAGATTTGGGAATTTTATAAGAGTTAGAGTATGTAGATAGTTGTAGAAAGAGAATTATATTAATAATGGTTAAATATGGAAGATTGAATGCTTGTATGAAATGATAATAATAATTGGAATTTATTTTTGTGTGGGGAATTAGGATAATGTTAAGGAATATCTTTAAAAAGCTTTGCATATTAAATTAGGATTATAAAAATAATTGGCAGGGCTAGCCCTGCCCCAACTTAAAAAACCCATATACTAAAAATACTATAACTATATGTTTTTAGTTAAGAAACAGGATATAGAAGATCATAATGTCCAGGCCTATACAGCAAATGTACTGTAAAATCAGGTCCAGAGTAGTCTATAGGGAACACTAGTTCTGTACAAACATCCGAGTCACTACGATCTAAATAAATAATCTTTATCCTAACTCCAAACACTTCAGCCACAGCCATCACTTGCAACTGTTCAGACTCTCTATCCATAGGTTCAACTTCACCCTTACAAAAATCCACAACAGTAGCATATCCTTCAGTAAACCCTTCAAATCTTTCTTGATTCATCCTTAAAAATGCTGAAGTCAAAAATCGACTATACATAACAATCGAATCCGCAAGTATTTTATCTTCAAAATCTTTACTAAGAGTTTCTTCAGTGCTGATATTAATAGTTTCCAATTTTGTGCATATTAAATCAATAAAATCTTCATAACATATCGGGTCAAAACCAGCTGCCATAAGCCAATTCCCTGAATCTTTGACTTTTTGTATAAGATTTCTATACATCAACCCTTGAGGACTGTCTGTATTTAATTGATTTTTATGTTTTATGAACTGTTCAAGTAGAGAAAACATGAAACATCTGTAAAAACAGTTCCCATCGCCACGTGTTCTTCTGAAAAAAGGATATAAACTTAGAATTCGCTATTTTTATGTTACTGGGAGTTTTCTTAGGAAGTTTGGGTTGTTTGAGTATTCATTTTCAAGGGCTGATAATGAGAGGATTGATGAAAATATTGGACTCGTCATTTCGATTTCTCGTTGGATTTCGGCTTCTTGGTCAACTGCTGAATAGTCGTCCATTTTTATAAGGCAAGGTTAGGGGTTTTTGTATTGGATTATGGATTTTATTAAGAGTTTTTGATAGATGAAGTATTGATTTTAATAGAAATAGTTTAGGTGTTAGTGGCAATGAAAAGATTATATGGGTTTATGATGAGAATAGGGTTTTTTTTATGATACTGAGAAATATTTAATATGAGTAGTTTAGGAATACTTGTTAAGAAGTTTAAAATATGTTAATAAATATTAAATGGATGCTTTTGCTTTTGCATTTGGGGCTATGAAGATTTTATACTTATAAACATAAAAGATTATTGTATAATAAATATATTTTTTTCCTAAGTCTTATTTCCTATAACAATATATAATATCTAATTATCTTTACTCTTTGCCATAAACTAACTATATATACTTATTACATAAAATCTTTATCATTTATTTTTAACACAAAACTTTTGACTCACCCATACATTTTATTATAAATCTTAAAAACTAAATCGCATCATCTAATATATTTCTTACATCTTACTAAAAACCTATTCATTACAAAAAACCCCATATTTTACACCCTAGCACTCAATATACAAACCAAATCCATAAATTCCTTTCATATTTGAAATCCAAATCCGGCAAACAAAAAAGTCCGTTGAAAAATGGAAAAACTATCAAATTTTTACCACGAACGATACCTAAGTCTGTTAATGCTAAGCCTAGAATGCCTAATTGAACACTGTCAAGCGTTATCTTTTATCAAAGATTCCCTCAACTCCTCTGGTGAATCCTGGAACTCTTCAGCTTTAGATTTCTTTGAAGCTTTAAGCGATAGTTTCTTAATCCCAATAGACCAAGATACATTCAAAATCTCCTTTATAATCTCATCAATACTCATAACCCTTCTCTTATTATTATACCTAATATTCAACAAATACATTCACAACATAAACAAAGATAAACTATCATTAACCCTTATTTTTATTCAATTTTTAGATCATATCATCCTAGGAATAGGGTATATTATTATATTGAAAATTTTCCTAATCCCATATGGATGTAATGAAAACTCTCAACTTATTGTCGATACATCTATTAATTGTTGGACTAATGAACATCTTTTTTATATGCAAACTGGTTATTTATTTGCAAGTATTGGGGTTTTACTTGTTGCTGGAATAAGTACAGTACTTAGAGCTGAAAGAAAAGGTGTAGAAAAACCTTTTGGTAATGATTTAGTATTCCCAAGTATGTATAAAATACTTGATTTACTTGTTGTAAGTTTGTTGAGTACTATTGGAGAACCATATGTTGGTATTTGTTTTATTATTGTCGCTATTGGGTATTTAGGAATATTTGAAGCTTATGAGGATTTGTATGTAGGATGTTTGAAAATGGCATGTCTTTTTGGATTGTTGTGGGGGTTTGTATGTGCAGAAATTGCTAGAAAAAATGGAGAATTAGCTTCGCAGATGGTTACGATTGGATGGGGGATTAGTCTTGTTGTTGGATATTTTGTACTTTTTGTTAAGAGTTTGATTGTGAATAGAGAGCCTATGTTTCAATGTATTGACAAATAAGAGAGATTTGGTTTGTATTTAATTAATATGCTATTTATATTATTGGTTTTGATGATAAATTTTATGCTTGATGTGAGGAAAAGTAGTTTTGATTTTTTTTTATTAGAAAAGGTTTTGGGTTTTGAAATGCTGGGAATAGTTTGGTTGATTTTTTGTTAGATATTAGGTTAGATAGGAGTTTAGGTTTATTTGTAGGGGAAATTGGATGTTTTAATTGTTTTTTAGGGATGATGAAGGGTTTTTTTATAATTTTTGACTGTAGGTTTAATATATGCTGGCAAAGTTTTTTGAAGAAAAAGTCAGATTTTCTTGCTTTTTAATACAAAATAAATGTGATAATATATAATTGATTGATATTTTATATTATATATTTAGGTTAGTATATATAGTTGATATAATTTAATATGTTATAATGAAATAGTTGTGATTACTTTAAGAGTATATTAAATACTACAATATTCATTTATTTCAAAGAGCCGAGAATTTATTAATTCATGCATGATTTCCTAAAAAAAGTAAAAAACTATCAATAATTATATTTCCCTCAAAAATTATATCATCAAACACCCTCATTTTTCCCACAAAAAAAAACCAAAGTATTCCTAACCCAATCAAAAATCCACAAATAAACTACATTTCCTATAAAAACATAAATTTTACCTTATAAAATCCTATATTAAGGCTCTTTTAATACATCAAATTTTTATTTCCAATAATCCCATAATCCACAAAAGCATAACATTCCGCATAATTCCCTATAAATGAATCATAATCCTTATTCTTAAAATTTTTCTACTATAAAATCATAATCTATATACTCTTATCCATCTAAACAAAAGTAAAATTGCTGATCTGTAGTAATAAATGTCAAATTCCCTAACTTCACACGAAGACCTTACCCCATATATCGAGCAACTCGCTCGAATCAATCATTCAGCTTCTTCTCAATTCGAAAGGCGACGAAGCTTTGCTGCTGACCCAGAAACTATAATAAAAGAGCTTTTAACCGAGGTTATGTCTTGTAGAAAAGCAGTCACTCAATGTACAAGCATAGCAGAAAAATTCCTCGAAGCATATCAAACAGCAACAGAAGATACTCAAAGAGTTCATGATAGAGCTAAATTATTAGAACATGAACTTGGAGAACAGAGTTTAAAAATCCAAAAATATCAAAAAGAATTAGAAATCAAAGATAAAAGATTAGATTCTTTAACTCTTGAAGCTACTGATATAGAAAGGATATTAAAGATTTCTAATCAAGATTCTAATAAAATGAAAAAAGAAATTGATGCTTTGAAAAAAGAACTTAGTCAGAAAGAACAAAGTACTGCCATTAGGGAAAATACAATTCAACAACGACAGAAACTTTTTGTTGAAGAAAATAGAGAAAAGGAAATTGATAAAACTATGCAGATTAAGTATGATAGTCTTAATACGGATTATAAAAAAAAAATTAGTGAAATTGAAGGTTTGAAAAGTAAAATTAATGAATTTGAAGGACTGTTAAATGCTGAAAGGGCTGGGTTTGAAAAAATGAGCAGTTTGAATAATCAGTTGAGGAATGAGATTTCGATACAGAAAATTGAAATGATTAATTTTAGAGATAAACATTCGCAGATGAAAGATAGGGTTAAGGATTTGAAGGAAGAGATTTTACAGTTGAAGTTGAATAATGAGAGTTTGCAGAAAGAGTTGGATTATAGTCGAGTAAGACGTGAAAGCGTAATAAGTAATGCAAGAGAAAGTTTAGAAATCAATGAAGATATCGTAGACCTCATAAGAGGAACAACAGGCCAAAACAAGCCTGAAAACTTAGGATCTTTCATGGATGAACTCGAAGACAAAGGGAAAAAATTCGGCTCAGAACCATTCTTCATGATTTCGCCTCAGGGCGCAGCCTCACCAAAATTCATCCTTTGCCAAACGAAAAAAATCGAAAATCACGAAGGTTTCCTAATAAAGCCTATCAAACAAACTCTTCAACTAATAAAAAACAGTGGTTTTTTATATGAAAACATCAAAACTCCTCTTGAAAAAATAGTAAAAAACCCTTTTAAATTACAAAAATGCGAAGATTTCACTGTGAAAATCCATACACAAAAACTTAGTACTGGGGTTTTTAAAGGGTTTAGTTATTTCAAAGAACTCAAAACAACTAAAGTTGAGAACAATTTTTATATAAAACCTGCTATTTTCCAATTTGATGATTCTGCCAGTTTAACTTCTAATGAAACTGAAGCTACACCAAGGTTAAGAAGGATTTCTATTGTTGAAAATCGAGATCCAATAAAACAGTTTTTTTATTATGTAAAAAATATTTAGCAATGCCAAGCAGCTAAAATCAATAGTGTTTATAGAGATATTATAGGAGAACTACCTATTGGTAAATTATATGAAAAAGTTATGAAACAAGGGGTTCCTTTTAATATGTGGAATGATTATATTAGTGAGTATATAAGCTCGACTGTTAGGAAAAGAATGAAGAATAAGAATTTATAATTTTAAGATTATTATGATTTGATAATTGAAGGTTAAAAATTTTTGTTTATAGGAATTTGTGCACTGCTTGATGAGGATTGTGTGTTTTTTTTTTAAGTTTAGAGGATTTTGATTTATAAGGTAATAAATTTTTGATTATAAACTTTGGTGTTTTCATATAATTAATACACATCATATAAACTAGGCACTAAACCATAAAAAATTCATTATATACACCTTAACATAATTCAAAATCTTCCTTAAAAGATATGGTAATATTAATAAATTGATTGGCCGTATAGGAGAAAATCTTAACCGGATCCTAAGCCGGATCGATTCAATAAAAGAGCTTTCAGGTCTCAGCCATGAAGTTCACTTATTAGCAGTATCCAAGCTCCAAAGTTCTGAACTAATACTCGAAGCTTACAATTCAGGACACAGGGATTTTGCTGAAAATTACATAGACGAATTAGTATCAAAAGCTGAAACTCTACCTAAAGATATCAGATGGCATATGATAGGCCATATACAATCAAACAAATCAAAAAAAATCTTATCAGTCCAAAACTTAGTCTCAATCCATAGTTTAGATTCTAAGTCATTAGCCCAAAAACTTAATAATTTACTCTGTCAAACTAATAGAGTAATGAAAGTTTTTATACAAATCAATACATCTGGGGAAAATACAAAATCTGGAATACAACCTCAAGATTTAATAGAATTTGGCAGATATATTGTTGGAGATTTGCAGTCACTTAAATTAGCAGGACTTATGACTATAGGTGAAAAAGGAAGTTCTGAAGATTTTGTCATACTTCGCAATTGTAGGAAAGAGTTAGCGGAGAGTTTGGGTGTTGCTGAAGACATATTTGAGCTTTCTATGGGCATGTCTGCTGATTTTGAAGAAGCTATACAGCATGGGTCGAATTATGTTAGAGTAGGTACTTCGATATTTGGTGAAAGAGTTAAGCATTAGTATCTAAAAATTTCTTTTGGTTTAGATTTTAATTGAGTTTTTTATATGATTAGATGATTATATAATTTGATAATTATATGATGAAAAATTAATGTAAATCATTTGATTTTAATGAATAAAATAATTAAAGCGATCTATGATATATACTATTATATAGTAAACTAAAATCTATGATGAAAATGGAAAATATACTTTTACTGAGTATAAATTTGTGTTAGAAAACATGAAATTGCAGTAAATTAAGTATAAAAACACACCACAAGCTTTTTACTATAAATATTAATCTTGCAACTGCCCATAAGTTTTCTGTCAAGAAAAAATCATTTGAAACACCTCTCTCCTTCACTGATTTTCATCCAAAGCCACAAACACTTCATAAAAATCCTACTCCATCACATCATACAAATCAACCAAATAATTTTTTTTAATAGTATAGCTTATAATACTCCAAAAGCTTATAAATATTAGTAAAAACTATTCCTTATCCTAACATCATGGATAAAAATATACAAAAATCTCTAATAAACATCCAAAAACTTAAATTTCACTATAAAAAAACCCAGTTTCCTCTCAATAACCCCCTAAACCTCATAAAATCCTCAAACTAAACCTAAAAACCTAACCAAAAACCCAGCATAATTTCAACTCCTAAACCATTCTAATCTTCACATCATCCAATAACCTAATTCTCTTAATCATCCTATCATCCTCCAAACCTAAAATCACAATCAAAATTCCTAAAATCCATATAAATTAACAACATAATTATACTATAAATTTTAAATCTCAAGCCCTTCCCCTTCATCAATCTTGATCTTTTTCCTCATCGCAGTCGCTTCATTATTAATCTTCCTCGCTTTCACAACAAAGTTCTCAACAATCAAAGGTTTAACATAATCCACATCTTTAGTCGCAACAACCAAGAAAAAGCAGCCATTTCTAAAATGTGACGTCACTTCTTTCACAGCAATTTTCCTAAAAAACAAAGTGCTGTTACCTTGAGCTTCAATAGTACCTTTCATTATTTTATCCCCAGACGTGTTGATTTTCATAAGTTTCGGTGGACTTTCCATAGTAAAAAGCATAACTTTAAAATTTAAATTTTCAGGTAAGACTGCTTTATTTCCTTTAGTATCAACAATCTGTAATAACAATGAAAAAGCTCGTTCTTTATAAGCAGGATTAGGCATTTCGCTTATAACTTGTAATGAAAAACTATGCTGAATTTCTTCCCCACATATGATTTTATGTAATTGACTTGATGTAGTAACTTCTTCTCCTTGTGATGATGTAGGGTTTATTGTTTGACATGTAGATTCTGCTATTGTCGTGATTTTTTCTAATGCGAATTTTGTTTGTTCGGCGATTGCTTTGATCATTTCGTTTTGCTGGGTAATGATTCTGAATAAAGTCCCATAGAATGTTATATCGGCTGTGGCTGTAAAAGGAACAGGGATTGGCTTTATGATTTCTGGGGATGAGATAACTTGAGAACATTTGCAGCTTCCATCAGAAGTTTGGCATTTGATGTTAAAGTTGCACATATATATTTTATTAAAATGTGGCTGGAAATGATTGGATTTTGATAAGGATACTAATATATATATTTTTGATATTAAATAGTTAGGTTAAATGATGAAGATCTCGTTGTTACTAAAAGCGTTTTTTGGTAAAAATTAGGAGAAATACTATGAGGAATAAGGTAAAAGCCTTTTAAAAGGTTTGAATTTTGGTAAATGTAGGTTGTGGTTCAATAGCATAGGATTTTCGCTGTGAAATTCTATGGAACGAAGAAAAGGTGTAATCTTTGGGATATGGAGTCTAGGCGAAATATAACCTGATGACCATTTGAGGGAAGTTTGAAATAAGAGAAGGGTATGGGATTTCTCTGGTAAATTAGTCTGTATGATTTTTGGGTGAAAACGATGTGCTGTGATAACTCATAAGTCTTTTTGTGTGTAATTTTTAGATAAAATCAATTTTGTTATGTCAGAAATACTCATAATATAATTGTCTTGCTTGACTTTCAAGCAAAAAAAAATAGTGAACCATTGTATTGTCTTATTTTATATGAGACGCTTATTTGATATACTTTTTATGCATACGCCATTTAGATGATCAAACTAATAGTTTATAAAAAATGTTTTCTTTGTATAGTGTTTTCTTATCCATTTTGTTTAAAAATTATAACTATAATTATAGGTTATTGTATATTCTAATACATTTTTTATGATTATCATTGCAGTGCTTTGAAGGTTATGAGTTTTTTTTTATTTCGATTAAATTTTCGGGTTTTTTTAAAGATTTTGATGAGAGGTAGTTATAGTATTTATAGTAAGTATGTAAAGATTTAGGTATTTACATGAGATTTTATACAAGATTTAAGTTTGCTATAGGAAAATTGTAAACTATGATTTCAGATGTTTTGAAATAGTTTTTTATATAAATTTTAGGCTTTAGGGATGCTCTTTATATAGAAAAATATCCAGGACAGGGAAAAAATTATTATGTGCTAGAAAACAAAAAAATCAAAGGAAAATATGCATATTTTGCTATAAAGATTACTTTTTCCAAGCATAACTATTCAGCAAATAAAATGCAAAAACATAAAAATGCATACATTCCATTAACTAAAATGTTTATAATCATCATATATTTTATCCTAATAAACCCTTTACTAACCCAAACAGCCTTCATAAAATTTTCAGCTTCTAAAAGTAAGATTTTACCTTATTTTCAAGATCCAAAAATTCTAAACCAACTCGAAAACAAGCTTTAAAAAATCCAATCAAAATATTTCAAAAACAATCATACAAAAACCCATTCTTATAACATCAAAATCCATCCTAAAACATAATTAAATTTCCCAAAATATAAAATTATTATAAACCAAAACAACTAAACACAGTAAATTTATCAATTCAAAAAATCATAAATATATACTCTTACCAATACATATTTTACTTTTATAATATTTATATAATCAATACAATGGCTAGAATATTACTCGTCGGAGAATCAGGTGTTGGCAAAACATCTCTCTTATTTAAATTCGCCAACAACAAGTTCTCTGAAGAAATATCACAAACTCATTAAAAAATGGTCTAGGTAAAGAAAACATATCTGTAAATATAAACGACATCAAAATAAATCTTTCAATCTGGGACATCGCTGGGACTGAACAATACAAATCTATGACTTCTCTTTTTTTTAAAGATAGTCAAGGAGCTTTATTAATCTACGACAAGACAAAATCCAGTACTTTTAACTCTTTATATTTTTGGCTTAATGAACTTCATTTATACATAGGAATAGATAAACCTATTGTTATCATTGCTAATAAAATCGATAAAACTGAAGAATTCCAAGTCACAACAGATCAAGGGCTAAACTATGCAAATTCTAACAATTGTTCATTTTTTGAAGCCTCAGCGAAAACAGGTGAAGGTATTCATGAAGCTTTTAACTTTCTAGCTTCTCAATTAATAAATCATACCAAGACAAACTCTTTACAAAATGATATTGTGTATCTCAATTCAAATACTCATCCTAAAAAAAAGAAATGTTCATGTTAGTTTATATAAAAATAAGTAAGATTTTATATATTTTTAAGAATATATATTTATAGATCATGGCTGAGGATTTTACATATAAAATTTTGATATTAGGAGAACGAAATGTTGGGAAGACTTCATTGCTTTTACGATTTTGCCGTGATACATTCAATCAAAATATCATGCAATCATCAGGTTTATCTTTTTTGCCTAAAGAAATTATTATTGATAATGAGAAAGTTGTCCTAGCTTTATGGGATACTGCAGCTACAGAGGCATATAGATCAATAAACAAAGCTTATTATAGAAGTGCTCTTGGTGTAATAATGGTTTATGATCAGACTGATATTAAAACTTTTAATGCAATCCCATCTTGGATCACTGAAGCTCAAGAAGTTATTGGAATTGACAAACCAATTGTTATATTTGGTAATAAAAGTGATTTGACTGAAAAGGTCGAAGTTTCTGCAGAGATGGCCGAAGAGTTTTCTTCAAAAAATCAGTATATGTTTTTTAAAGTATCAGCAAAAACAGGGTACAATGTGTCTTTAGGATTTATAGAGTTGGCTAAAATTATTCATAAGAGTAAATCCCGAGAGATGAACCATAGATCATCTATAGCATTATTCCAAACTAATATTATAAGTCATGAAGAAAAATGCAAATGCTAGAAGTAAATAATTAAACTAGGCTAAAACTTGAAATCAAACAAATCGTCAAAGTCTTTTTTCTTCTCTTCAACTGGGTATTGGACGAGATTGCTTTTGATTGTTGTAGGCTTCATTGGCATTGATGGGTTAGGTACAATTGTAGGATATTTTGGGTAACTGGGTGTTGGGTTGTATGATGAAGATGATAAATCTAAGCCTTGAAAAGCTTGAACTGGAGGGGTGAAAGACCCTAGACTAGGGTTATTATAATTACCTTGAGGTATATTAGAATAACTAGGTACAGGATTAGGATATATTTGAGGTCCTTGATTGATGAAATTAGTATTTGGGAATACAGGGTTAGGATTTGAATAAACAGGGTTCTGATTAAACATAGAATCAAATGGATCTACTTGTTTAGATATAGGATTAGTCACAAACATATCCAATTTAGGCACTTCAGGTATCTGCATACTAGGTGTCGCGAAAGGAAAAGGGCTCACGTTGTTCGCCGAAGAAACTTGACCAACAGGATCAAAAATCAAATCATGTAAATTATTCAAAACTGGATCTTGGACCTTAGGCTTTTCTGGAACCGAGTCAAAAAACAAATCAACATGTACTGGTTTAACAATTTTCCCAGATTTCAAATCCCCATATTTCCTTAATACATTCTGAAGATCATCTTTAATCCCTAAACAATATTCCATAACATTCATATCTTCAAGTCTTTCTAATAATTTTAAAAGCTTAGACTCCATTGCTTTTAACGTGTTTATCAATTCAACTAAAGTTTCATTATCAGCCCTTTCTCCAGCTGTGATCATATCATTTGTTAAAGATATATTATCTCGAACTACTTGTAAATCCGCTTTTAATTTATCTGCCTTTGCCTGGGGCAAAGGTTTATTTTGAGAAGGTTTTTCAGATGTAAATGCTTGAGGACGGGTATCAGCTACCCTGTCTATTTCTGCACCAAGTTTAAGCTGTGTGTAAATATCTGTGAATCCAGGAAGGATATCTTTAGCATCAATAAACTTTCTATACCAATTAGTTAGCATATCTTTAAGTTTTTGTTTAACTTGGCTATCAACATCACGGCTTCTATATACTTGTGCTAATGAAGATAAAAAATCTTTACTAGCAACTTGTGTATAAAAAGGAAGAGAAGTATTTGCCACTAAATATTCTAAAAGCTCTAAAGTTAATATCTGAATTTTTGGGTTTCTAGAAATGACACGTTTTTTAAAGTATTGGATTGCTTCTTTTGGCATATCTGGTCTAGAGTTCACTAAGTCTCTTACTTCTGAATTGTAGTTTGGGTCTGGTCTTAATAAAGTTTCATGAGTAGCATTTTCTATGGCAACTTGAATCACAGAAGATTTACTCATTTTATATTTTAAGGTTTGGATTTAAAAAATTGGGTTTTTATAGAGAGTTTAAGAATTTTTTGTGTAAGGATTGAAGTTTATTGTTGTGTTTAAGTTTTGTAAGGTGAGATTTGATAGAGAATAAAAAAATGGGAAAAAGTCATCATTTTCCCATATATAAAAAATGTTTTTAAGGAAAATATTTTTATGCTGTGTGCTTTATAGTGATTTATATAATAATTTATTTAAATTCTTAAGTTATAAGCTGTAAATAATCTGTTGTTATTTGCAGCACTTTGATTTTTTATCGTTCTTTTTAGTTGAGATTAAACTGATTCTATTAAAATCCACAATACTACAGATTTTCCTTTCTTTAATATCTTTAACAATATAATAAAAGGTTTCAGTAACATTGATGTTATCTTTAGTGCTTGTCTCAAAAAACTGAATCCCGAGCTCATCTGCTAACATTTGACCTTGTTCAGCACTTATTATTTTTTCAGGTAAATCATACTTGTTACCAATTAAAACTTTAGAAACATTAAAGATTGCATATTTCTCAATCTCTTGATTCCATTTTCTTATATTATCAAATGATCTTTCGTCAGTGCAATCATAAACCAAAATAATCCCTAGTGCCCCTTTATAATAACACGGAGCAATCATACTAAATCGTTCTGCAGGAGCTGTATCCCATATTTGAAGGTTGATACTTTTCCCATCAATGTCAATTGTTTTTCGCTTAAAATCTACACCTATACTTCTCATAGGTAATTCTGTAAAGCAATTATCAGAAAACCTGAGCAAGAAGGATGTTTTACCAACTCCATAGTCTCCGATTAAAAGTAATCTGACTGGACTCTCATATTTTAAATCTGATTTGGCCATTTATTTAGTAAAATTGGAATGTGTGAATTGTAGCAGAAAATATAGACTTAAATGGAAGAAATATTTATAGACAGTTTGTGAGAAAATAAATTCTACCATTATTTACTATCATATTTATAATAAAGTGATTGAAGTTGTAGAAATAAATTGAAGATTAATATTGGAATATTTTTAATTTCATCATAAGAGAAATAAATCTAAAAGGTTAGTAATTTTTTCTTATAAAAAAATTGTGTTGATAAAGGAAACTATAATGAAAAAAAGGGTAACTAATAAAGGAAATCATGTGTATAAATATTTATGTACTTACAACAAATATAATAAACAATTATCTAAACAACTAATTTATCCACATTTTTTCCTCATAACCTTAAAACCTATCTAAAACTTTATTAAAAAAATCTTTTAAATCATAAAAACCCCTGATAATTTCCTCATCCCAAATCACACTTTCCTCTTCCTGCACAAAAATAACCCTTATTATTAATACTAACTTTTTAATTAGCAATATCTAAAAGGTTGTTATTGCATATCGCACATATAGGATCTTTCTTATCTTTGCAGCATCTTAAAAATTGCATAGTCTGACACGAGTCACAAACCATGCAGTTATCAGGACATACAAAGTCCCCAAAATACTTAATCTGCATTTTATCACAACCTTCACATAAGCAATAATAACCCATTGATATCGGCAACTTACATCCCATAACGCATTTTTCTTTAGTAAAACTGATATTCCAGCATTTTTTACACAAAACATCGTGATCCTTACATTTCAAGGATATAAAATTCTTATAACTCATAATACAAAGACATCCTTGACATTGGGTTTTATAATCATCTAAATTAGTTGTTATACTTTCACAACATTTTTCAAGCTTTTTACTACTCACACATATAAAACAATATTGTTTATTACATTCTTTACACATAAGCAAATTGGTATTATCTCGACAAAAAGCACATTTTTGCATATCAACAACATAAGGGATTTCGATTTTTTTTTCAACCCCATCATTACATTTAGCACAAACTTTATATTTTATATAACAAGGTAAATGACATAAATGTAAACAGTCTGGGAGGATAAGATTTACCCCTTGTTCACTACAGAAAACACATTTTTCAGTAGATAAATTCATTTTTTCTTGAAGGATAATTGTTGGAGGTGGGGGAATTATTGGTGATATATTAGATATTGGTGGAGGTGATGAAATAAATGAAGAGTTTCCAGTAATTATAGGAGGAGGTGGGGCAAATTGTGAACTTCCAAAATTTATATTTGGAGGAGGTTGAAATGGCATATTTTGAGAAGCTATAATTGGAGGTGATGAAATATTAGAAGTATTTATTTGAGGATGGACAATGTTAGAAGTATTTATTTGAGGAGGGACAATGTTAGAAGTATTTATTTGAGGAGGGGGAAAAGTTGTACTTGATATAGGTTGAATTGTGCTGAATTGTGGTGTAGAAGTATTTATTATAGGTGGTGGTGCAATATTAGATGTATTTATTTGAGGAGGTGGGGATAAAGTTGTACTTGAAATAGGTTGAATTGTGCCGAATTTAGATATAGAGGAGTTTGTCATTATAGGTGGAGGATTAGAGATCTGATTTGATGGGTTTGTATATATAGGAGGAGGCTTGGGATATTGAAAACCTATATTGTTTGCACTACCTATCTGTGGAGGTGGATTATAAGTATTTATGGGTGGAGGTGAATTATAAGTATTTATCTGTGGAGGTGGATTATAAGTATTTATTGGTGGAGGTGGATTATAAGTATTTATTGGTGGAGGTGGATTATAAGTACTTATTTGTGGAGGTGGATTATAATTGTTCATTGATGGAGGAGGATTATAAGTATTTATCGATGGAGGTGGATTATAATTACTTATCGATGGAGGTTGATTATAACCACTTATTGGTGGAGGTTGATTATAATTACTTATCGATGGAGGTTGATTATAACCACTTATTGGTGGAGGATTTGGATTTCTGTAATTTGAAGAGGTAGTAATGTTTGGAGGATTCTGTTGAGAAATCCCTTGGTAGTAGTTTGAATATTGAGATGGATTTTCATACCCTTGATAACTTGGAGGAGGGTATTGATTTCTGCCTTGATTAGGATCTCCCATTTAGAATTATAGACATTTTTTTGATTAAAGGATGCATATTTGTAAGAGTCTTGATGATAAGACAATTCTTGTTTGTCTTTAGAAGAGATGAAGTGAGCTTAAAGGATTGCTTGGAAGATTTATAGAAAATATTGGAATAAATTGGAATTATTATAAGTAAAAGGTATTTTTGGGAAAAATAATTAACCCAATACAATCTTTTGAGTATGAAAACAGATAATCTGCTAATATTATTTTTACGATGAAGCCATTATAATCAGGTATCATTTTATTCATAAAAGCTTGACCACTTAAAAGAAATAAAATAATTATCATATCTTCATAAATCCTAAAATATAAAACTAAACTTTCTTTCAGAAGCATCACATCTTTTCCTCCTTAGTTTTTATTCAAATAATCCCATTCTAAACAGTTTAAAATCTAATAAAAGCCAGTTTATAATCTAAAACCAAATATCCCCCAAGCATATTTTCAATCTTATTTTCTAATAAATGTTACCTTCTAGACTAGGATTATCAGATCTAACTTTCGACCCTATCCGAGAACCTAATGATTCATTCCTCATAACCGCCTTAAAAGTGTTTTTTTCCAACAACAAATTCATCAACTCAATCCAAAAAGATCTCAACAAATGTAGACATTCCCAAAATCCACCCTGTATAATCTCATCATTATATACAATTATAGACCAATACAAATCAGGTCTTATAATAAACACTTTACCTTTAAGACAATCCTTAGCAAATTTATATGAAAATGAAAACAAATTCACACTTGATTCATCAGATTGGGATATCATAGAAACTATGTCTATTATATTAAATGCAATACATGCAAAAGCTATAGATCTACCATGTAATATTCAAAATAAAGATGCTTTAGTTATTTCATGTAATAATACCTGCCCTTTTCATAGTATTTTTTATCTTGGAGTTGATGAAAATCATATATGCGAATGTGGTAATGAAAGCTCAAATCCTTGGGATTATACAAATATGTGCCAATATTTTAATATAAACGAAATATTTGAAGAATATAATCAGGATGCTAGTAAAGAGATGTCAAAGCTACCTAATTTTATTATAAAAGAAAAAAATGTTCAAGGGAATAGTCAGGTTTTTATAGGTAAAATTATTAGTAAACTTCAAGATAGGCTTAGGGATGCTAAATGTGAAAATTGTTTTTTAGATGAATGCGAGATTAGAAGGTCAAAGATTTCTTTTAGTTTGACTAAATGCCCTGAGGTTTATTTGATTAATTTGATATGGGAAAATAATAACCCATTTTATTTAGAAGTTATGCTCGCTACAGCTTCAGCTAGTTCAACTCTTATGATTGATGAAATCTATGGAATTGGTCCTAAGACCAGATATAATTTAAAAGGGATTATATTTCAGAGATATAATTCATATGATTATGCTTATAGAAATGGAAATATATGGAAATTCACAGGATTACATGAAAACTCAGGATGGTATGAATTACTTCAAGAAGTTACGGTTTTAAAATATTTACCTATATGTTTAGTATATGAAAAAACCCCATTGAATCAACCTTATAATTTTGATATTAAAATTCATAAATTGATGTTTGTTGAAAAATTTGCTAGTGAATGTGAAGAATATGAGTTGATGTATAGAAATCAAGTGATACCTCCTGAGAAAAAAATATCAGGGTTGTTTTTGAAGGAGAAGAAAAAAATTAAGGGAAAAAAGGATGATTATAATTTTGATAACTTGATGAAAGATAATAGGATTGATCAAAGATCGCTTCCAGTCTCGAAAAAAATCGAAAACACAACTGATAACTTGAAATTTATAAGAAAAACTGAATTGCCTAAATTCGATGAAGAAGAAAAAGTTCTGATAGAACATCAAAACCCAACTTTTATAGAAAAAAACCCCCCTTCCTTAACAAGAAAAATATGGAAATGCAAATGCGGCTCTGAAAACAGTGACATTTGGGAAGTTTGTTGTAAATGCTATGAACTGAAACCAGGAATTGAAGGTTGGGTATGTGAATATTGTAAAGCTAAAAACGATATAGAAACCTTATATATATGCTCAACATGTAGAGAAATAAATAATCGACCCCATTATTCTAATAAAAAAGATGATGATATTAAAAGTTTCAATATATACAACAACCCTAAAGAACCAAAAAGTATATCTAACAATCCAGATACTTATTTTCTTGATGAAGAATGGGGAGAAAAAAATCAAAACCTTGCAAATCAAAGTAAAAAATCTTCAGGGCTCTACAGTCATGATAATATTTGGGATTGTGAATGCGGATCTTCTAATATAGAAGAATGGGAAATCTGTCAGAAATGCGATAAAATCAAACCTGGACTTGGAGGTTGGGTTTGTAAATTCTGTAAAGCTAGAAACCCTCCTGAAAACATATATAGATGCTCTCAATGTGATACATCAAAAAATGAAACATCTGCTAAAGAACAAGAATATTGGTCATGTAAAACTTGTAAAACAGCAAATAGGAGCTATGCTTATATATGTGAAGAATGCGGTGAAAGTAAAGATCAATTGTATGATTATATGAGTAAAAAAGATAATCTTCATAATAGTTCTGAAAGGTTAAAAGCACAAAAGTGGAAATGCATAGATTGTAAATTTGAGAACTCTATAGATAAAGAAAAATGTATTTATTGCCAATTACAGAACCCATATATTCCAATAAAAAATCTACTCGATACAGAAGAAAAAGTAGAAGTATTAAAATGGAAATGCAAATGTGGAAAAATCAATGAAGAATCTAGTAAGTTATGCAATGGATGTTATACAATAAAAAAAGAATATGAAAACAAAAGTGCAGTTTCTAAAACTGATATAAAAAACATGGCCTACAACAATTATTATGATGAAAAAAACCAAGAACAAGTTTGGAAGTGCATCAAATGCAATCAAATAAATGATGATTGGAAATCTAAATGTAAAACTTGTGGTTTTTCTAAATATGAAAATAAGATCACAGAAAATATTACTATTGAGTATTGGAAATGCCCAAGATGTTTATATAATCAAAACCAAAATGATCAGAATATTTGCTATAAATGTAAAACTGCTAAAGAAATAAGATCAGTTGAAGCATTACCAAGTAGATGTAAAGAATGTTTTAAAGATATCAATATAGTAATGTGTCCAAATTGTAAAGAAGGTGTTAGGATAAAAGAAAAGTGCATTAAATGTTCAGGATCTTTGAATGGGATTATTAAGTGCTATAGTTGTGATGAAAATAATCAGAAAAATATAAAAAAAGGGTTTGATTTTGGAGGGCTTGGAGGAAACTTTCGGAGAAACAAGTATGGCTATTAGTATTAATATTATAAAATAGAGAATTTAGATTACTTTAAATATTAAAACTTCAGAATAAAATCTTATTCCTAAATCTATAAATTACCTAATCTTTATCTATAAATTCTTCTTTCTCCGGGAGAATCTTTTTCACTTCACCAGGTAAAAGTAAAACCTGAACAGTAGCAATACCTGTAATCGCTGAAATAATTAAAAGTGTAGTAAAATACCCAATAATCGGGGTAATATACCTTTGAAGTATAAACGGTAAAATAAAAGATAAAATAAATCCAGCTGAAGCATAGGAATAAACCCATTTATCTTGAGGGAAATCTTTAGCTCCTTGCAATAAAACCCCACTATAAAATGCTGAATATACAAAACTCAATACAAAAAAATACAAAGCGAATAGAAACTTGCTACTAAATGATATATTGAAAGTAATCAAAAATATAATACTTATAAGCATACAAGTAGTTAACACTTTTTTTAATGGATATTTGTCATATAAAAAACCAAAAAAAAGTCTTCCAATACAAGCTAATGCGAAACCACCAGATCCTATAAAGGAAATATAATGATCATCGTTTATATAAATCATACCTAAAACTTTGTACATTGTTTGAATATATATACTACCAGCAGATGATGTGGCTAAAAGGAAGAAAATATTCCAGGCTTTAAAAGATTTGAGCATATCTGTGAAAGATAAGGTTGGGATTTCTTTATCTGTAGATTCAGGATTTTCTTTGTTTTTTGAATGGGGTAATAAAATATACCCGATTAAACAGAAAAATTGGCTTATTATAGCACACCACCTTATAGTCATAGGAACTCTTTCTGATACAAAACTCCCAAAAGCTTTCTGTTTCTCTTGGCCATCGACTTCTACTGTTTTAGCTTCATCGTTATATGGATTTGCTATTAAAGTGAAAATAAGATTAAAAATAACAGGTCCCAAATTCCCAGCAGCAAGTATAATCCCACTAACTTGTCCTTTAGTCTTAGGAAAGTAACTCCATAAGTTCCAAACTGTAGGCAAAAACGTAAAACCTGGCAAACCTCCTAAAAAAAACCCATAAGCACAACAGAAAAAAATAGGATTCGTGATGTATGAACAAAAAAACATGCCAATATTTACGAAAAGGGTCCCAAAAAGGAATATCCAATAAGGGTAGATATAACGAATACCATAACCTACAATTAACCTACATACTGTTGTTGATAATTGACCTATAAAAATAACCATGACAAAGTCTGAAATGTTGATTGATGGATCTTTGTTGTAAAAATATGACCCGATATAAGGCATTAATGATCCCCAGTTAAGCAAAGAGTTTGTTGTCTAGATAGGATTTACAAGACTTAGAGATATCCCTCCAAAAAAATATAAGAACTTCCTAAATTTTGTCATTATAATGATATTTATGATTAAATTTAGTAATTTATGATAGGAATAATTAATAATAGAAAATAAGATGTTGGATTGTAGGGATTTTTTTGTATGTTTATAAATTGGAATTAAAGATAGAGTGAAGTGTATAGAAATAGGAATGGATTTGATATTAATAATTTTTATTAGAAAATAGATGTTTTGTAATATAAATAAGCTAGTGATAAATATATTTAAATAGTAGTTAAGTTTTAGTATACGTAAATAGTTACGATAATCCTTATCTAAAAAACCTAATCTTCATATTATAAAATTAAAAAAAAAAAATCATCTTTCAAGATTTCCTTCTTCACTCTATGTTTTTTTGATAATATTCAAAAGCAATTTGTTTTATCATAGCATAAAACCCTAGTAAATTTTCTTTATATATCATATAATTATTTTTATTATCAACATTATATCTTTTATTTTCTAAATTTTATTACCTTAAGTATATTCTATACATTTTTGTTAACTGTTTATAAAAAAACAATTGAATATTGCTTGAAATCATTTATTATCAAATACCACAAAGCTTAATTTTCAGTATTTTTTTTTTAAATTGAAAACTCGCTTTTTATTGATGGTAATTTGTAATAAAATTTATGTACAAGAATAAGTTAATAATAATGTTGATTGATAATATAAAATAAGTTCAAAGGTTTTTTAGATAGAAATTTAATATGATTTTATATATAGAATTTGTTTTGTAAATTGAAAAAATAAGGAAGGTGTTGGATGATAATTTGTATTAGTTATGATATGCTTTGAAGGAATATTTTATGGTGTTTATAGGAAGTTGTTTAATATTTTTATAATCCTAACTGATACAATGTATTGTATATTCGCTATATATCAGACTATATCTTAGTGAAAATATTAAAGAATTTATATAAATAAACCTCAAACAACCAACCAAAAACACAAATTGTTCCACCGTATTAAAAAATCAGCAATTATTTAGCATCCACAAATATGTCCTAACTAAAACCCATCACCCTTTATAAAAAAAAACCTTCCAAAAATATCTTATAAAATATCTTACTAACATATAAAATCAAACTATTCAATCCTCACACATATCAACTATAAAATGTAGGACAAGTAAAATAATCATATAATATTTTTTTTTACATATGAGGGCTAACCAAAGAAACTGCACAATAAAATCCTACGACCAGCCCGACACAATCCGCAAACAAAACCTATCCAAAACTTTTACCCCTTCAATTCTCAGTCTAAAAAAACCTGAAAAGCAACCCAGATCCAGAAAACTCTCAATATTCTCAGGTTTAGACTGGGACGTGATTTTCCATGGTCCTGAAACTCGGAATACTAAAAAACTCCTCAATAAAGCTACTTCAGTTCCTAAAAAACTCATCATATCACCTAAAGATCTAACAAGTCTTCACATGGTATTCACTTTAGATAAAACGCCAAGTCGAAGCGCTCATATCTCTCCAAGAGACCAAATGGGGAAATTTTCACAAGAAACTCTAAAAACAACAAATGCTTCACATGACCTCAGTTCAGAAACGCATCTCGACTTACAAAACACATATTTTTCTACAGCAAAAAGTAGTTTAGAACAAATAAGAGCAGAAGCTAGACAATGTTTTGATAATAGTATGAGTATTATGAATAATTCTCGTAAAAAACTCAAATATTCAAGTATGTTAAGTGATAATCGTAAAGGGAAAAATGTTATACCTGTAGATATTCAAAAGGAAATATTAAATGAGTTAAACATTAGTATTCAGATATTAAATGATAGGTTGAAAAATAATGAAAAAGCGGTTTGTGAGACGGATAGGGAAAATGATGTTTTGAAAATGGAAGTCGAGAATTTGAAAATTAAGATTGCTAAGTATAAAGAACAGGATGTGGATTTAGAGGTTAAGAAAGATAAGAAAGGAAGTGAATGTTTGATAAAATGCCAGATTATATAGATTTATATTTCTGGATAGTTGAAATAAGGATATTAGTAAATTAGTTTATGAATTTGCCTGATTTTTTTTTGTAGTGAGTTTTGAAAATATATTGTTTTTTGCAGTTTCTTAGTGGATAGGGAGATTTTGATNTCCTTTATATAAAACCATATCAATAAATCCTAAATAATAAAACCTACACATATAATCCTAAAGCAAAATCCAAAACATCTCCTTTCCATCTTATAAGANATGGGAGAGTATAAACTAATTGATTAATAAAACCTACACATATAATCCTAAAGCAAAATCCAAAACATCTCCTTTCCATCTTATAAGAAATGATAATCTAATCTACCTTAAAATCCTAAACTACCGGATAAGCAGGACTAGTCTGTATCCCACAAGTTCCAAGTCCATCAACAATAGAAATCTGTACATATCCAGACATTCCCCAACTAGGTCCCCAAGAGTTTTTACAAACATAATACGGTGTTTGTCCAGCAATAGTAAAATATCCAACAACAAGAACATTATGATTAATCGTAGTCCCACAGTTTCCATCAATAACCCCAGAACTATAAAACTGCCAATAAGTTGGATTTGCATCAACAGCAACCGCAATAGGTTGATTAACAATTGCAGTCATTAAAGAATTTGAACTACTACTTTGCACACTATTATATGAAGAAATCTTAGCAACAACTAAAGCTGCTTTTGATTTGCTACACAATTTTGTTGAAGCTGTATAAGGATATGCAGTTTCATTAGCAAGTCCATTAGCTTGAACATATTTTAATGCATTGACTATAGTCCCACTTGTACATCCTTTATTACCATAAGAACTTGAACAGTCTACAAGTTGTTGTTCTGACATAGATATAAGAGGATGACCATTGATTTTCCAAGCACCTTCAACGCTTGCTGTGGTTGCAAAAGCCCATCCACAGCCACAGGATTGTTGGTTTTTAATTGGAGTCACAGCATTTTTTGCCCTCCAGTCGATGCTGTTTGGAAGGTTTAAAGACTTTTCATTAGAAGATAGGATATTAAAGTCAGGGTTCTCATTAGTTTCATCATTTAGCGACTTGTCTAATTGAATATTAGAAAACTCTTCAAAAGTCAGGTCTGAGAAAAAGTTCGCAGCTAAAGTCCATGAGTGGTTTTCTAGGTTTATAACACGAATATATGATAAATTGTCTTTAAAAACTCTAAACCTCATGAGTTTCTCATCATCATCTTTATATACTTTCCCATAACTACTCATAAAACTTTCGAATTCCTCTAATTCTACTTGATACCTTTCATATATCAATGGATTTTTCATCATCCCTACAACAACTATCATTCCTATAACCCCTAATCCAATAAACACCCCTTTTTTCATATTATAAACATATACAAAATTTTACCATATTACTTTATAATCTGATCTTTTTTATAATATTTTGCTTTCTGAAGATTTATGATTACTAAGATCTCTATAAAATGGTGAAGTTATTACTGATACTGATGATCTATGGGAATTATTTAAACCTGGTCTATGAATTGTTTTTATAGATGAATGCCATATAGCTTTGATTTCAGATGCGAGTTTTTTATTAGATAAAGCTTTGATTTTTGGGATTTTACGCATTGGGAGTTGAACTTGTTGGATGATTCTCATGGCAAAGTTCTGGTGGTTGTTGCGAAAAGTGTTTTTTTCAGCTAAGATATTTAAACTTTCTTCAGAACGGATGCGTTTTTTGAATTCGAAACTTGAGATTTGGAATAGATCAGCTTGGGATGAGTAGCATTTACAGGTTTTTGTATAGAAATTACTATTTAAGGCGTCGTTATCACCGATAATTTCACCTGGGCCTATTATGGAGATACGATTGTATGTTTGGATATAAGGTTTTTTGAAATTTGGTAGAGGTCGACCGTGAGCGCCGATTATGGTTTCGGAAGGGGATTTTAATAAGTTTTGTTTGCTTATTTCGACTTCACCATTTTTTACTATGTAAACGAAGTCTGCTGGCTCGCCTTCAAGGAAGATTTTTTGGTTACGTTTGAAACGGATTGGCCTGAAGTAGTAGCTTAGCTGTACTAGGCTGTTAAGTGCCCAATCAGCAAACAACGGCAAAGCTTTTAAAAACCTCGCATTTTCATCAAACTTCTTACTTGTAAACGCCCCGAGGATCTTTAAAAAATCCTTCTTCCCCAACACAGCAAAATCCGAATCCTCCAAACAGACAATTGTAGCACTTCTAGTCCGATTTTTCAACAAAGCAAACTCGCCAAAAGCGCATCCAGTCATTAAAACAGTGCATTCTTTAAGCTTTCTTCCATATTCATCTGGGACAAAAACCTTAACTTTTCCTTGTAAAATAATATAAAACCATTCAGCCTCATCACCATATCTACAAACTATATCTTTTTTATCATAATGTATATGTTTTAAACACATACAGCATTCAAAATGTGCTTTTTCATCATAATCTTGGATTAATTGTTTGAAAAAAGGAATGTTGCAGGTTAGATTCTGAAGTTTTTTAAGAGATAAAGGAGATCTTTGTGAACTTGGTGTATTTAATAAGTTGATAATATCGAAAAGTATATTATTCAGGTCTTCAAATATAAAAGATTGTCTTGGGATTAGAGGAAAGTCGTAATTTTGTTCGTTTTGAGATGACATTGTATGAGTTTTATTTTAAAATTTTATTAAATGATATGGAAAGATAGGAAAGATATTAAAATTAGTTTAGAGTTTTTTATAAGATGTGAATAGGATTTTTATAAGGGTTTTAGTTTGGATTTTTGGATGTTATGATGTAAGGATTTTAAGATTTTTTGATAGAAAATGATGATTTAGTAGGAGGATATGTGGGTTTGAATAATGTTGGAGTAGGGTTGAGGTTTATTTTATGAAAGGAGTTTATGAATATTATTTGATTACTTAAAGATTTCATAACTATTTTTATTTATAAGCAAATATGAGAAATCTTATTGTATAATATAAAAATAGCAGTATAAGCTTACATCACATAAGATTATTTAAAATTTTAACACCCTAACACCCACTAATTTTCTATAATACACATCAAAAAAGTTATCCAATTTTCAACATATAATCTTCACTATAATGATTTCCTTACACTTTCTAATAAAACCNGTTATCCAATTTTCAACATATAATCTTCACTATAATGATTTCCTTACACTTTCTAATAAAACCCTCTTCAAACCTAATAATCCAAATTCTAAAAGCAAATCCTAGTAAACTTGTCTATATGAAAATATAATATTATGCATTTCAGTATCAGTAGCCACCCTTGCAAGCCTCTTATAAAAGAAACCCTCCCAAAAAGCAAAACCACTAAACATCCTCTTAGTTCCAATACAATCGACCAAATAATAAAAAATACTCTTAAGAAATCCAAAAAAAAAACTTCACAAGACCATCAACTGAAACTTTCTCAAATCCTCAGTGAAATAAAAAAACAGCAAACTGAACATCAAACCAAGTCAAATCTTAGCCAAAAACTTAAAAAAAAACCTAAAAAGCCGTGTAAAGCAGAAAAATCCATATCTTCAAGTTTGAATATAAGCAATCTTAACACAATCATGACAGAGTATTCTCATAACCCCAAATGTCATAAAACGTTTTCAATAGACTTAAACAAAAATAAATCTAAAGGGAAAATCAATGCTAAAAAAAGAAGCTGCAGTGTTGAATGCAAGTCTCGAGCTATGAATTTTTTGAATTATGTTGAAAAAACGAAAAAAAACCAAGGAAAAATCAGGGGGGGACTTAGGAAAACCAGCCAGGCTAACAGAAATACTGGGATGAAAAGCATAAAAAACCCTGTAAGGGGGGTTAAAAAGAAGTCGATAAGCGAAAGTTTTTGTTCAGATCTTTCAAGTTCGGATATAGACAATTGTAGGGAAGATGTTAAAAGGAATGTGAGTTTTATATGTGAGGATTTATACGAGAATATTAGTGAAAAAAATAATGAGGAAATACAAAGTACTAAAGAAGTGATTAGTAAGTATACTCAGGAAATAAAAAATACTAAAGAAGTGATTAAGAAAGAAAATAATTTAATTGATATATATGAAGACAGGATAAAAAAGCATATAGAAAAAGAAAATATAATAAAAGGTTTTCAAGGTATGGCCAAAATCAAAGATTTTGGCTGTTTAAATATATTCCCCCAAGAGAATATAGAATGTATAGCCTACAAAAACCCTAAAAAACCCTTATCTGATGAGCATTTTAAAGGTCTAAGTATAAGAGCCACAATAAAAAAAGGCAAATCTCAGATTTGCCCAAATCAACCCATCCTTACAATCCAAGGTAAAAGAAAACCTTTTCTAAACATCCAAAATTTGCCATACATAAGCATAAAACAAAAAAGAAACAACAAATATAAAAAAACCCTAGACATTACCGGAATAACAAGTTTTACAATAAGACCAATTAAAAGCATCAAAGACAAAAATGCGAAAAATCATTTTGAAGAACAGCTTTCTTGGAACCTTGCCCTTAAATTTCTTATTGAACAACTACAAATATATGAAACAACAAATATCCCTGAGTTTTCATCTGATAAACAAAACTCTTTTATAAACAAAATACAAAAAAAATATACAAACATTTTAAATCATTTGGCAGAAATATTCGAAACAAAAAGTAAAGAGTTTTTTGAAAATGCTAGTATTGAAGAACATTCTAATTTTATACAGAAAACTCATAAGAAAAAAGTTGAACTTCATAAGATACTTATTGAGAGTACTAAAAATGATATACAGAATTTTCATATAAAAATACAGAATGAAGAGTCGAGTGATGAGGATATTGATGATGTTGTAGCTAAACTTGGTATTAGTAGAAGTCATAGTTTGATAAAACTTCATGATGAAATGTCTTCTAAAAGCAAAACAGTATCTGAAGGAAACTCAGGAGAAAACAAAGCTTTTCCTCTGTCTTTCGGTTTCGAAGATGACCTTTTTAGTGAAAATCAATGTTTTTCCCTAAAACCCAATCATTCATCCTCACCTCCTATTTTACCTCAAATAAAACCCCAAACTCTTAAACCCCACCTTTCTGAATATATGGACTATAGTCAAATCCAAAACTTGATCATCTCAGTTTTTAGCAAAATAAACACCGATGAATTCCTCAAAAACCTTCAAAATCCTCTAATAAAACCACCTCTAAACGAACTAACCAAAATCCAAGAACATGAAATCGGCATGTTAACTGATATTCAAATATTTGATTTCCCTGAGCTTTTTAACTTAAATGATTTTATAACAGAAAACTTATCTTCAAACCAAAAAACTAATTATCAAAATATATATAATAAAATGATTCTACAAACACTTAATATTATATTACAAGAATTTAGACCTTTTGGGAAAAAAGGTTTACCAATGCCTTGGGTTCATAATGGGGATTATTATAAAAAACCTGTTTATTTATCTCAAGTTATAAAGAAAGTTCTTGAAGATTTTAGGGTTTTAAACAATATGAAAATTGGAGTTTATGCTGATTTCGGTAAGGTTGGGAATGGTAATGATAAAATGGTTGAGATGAGGATTAAAGAGGATAATGTGATAAATGCAATTTTTTATGAGGCGTATTGTGAAGAGGATAAATGGATAGATTATGAGTTTGAAGAAACCCAAGTGAAATTTGATTTGGCTGATATGATATTACAGGATTTAGCTGAAGAGATTATTTATATAAATTAACCTGTTATACATATTAAATGTAATAACTTATAATATAAAGGGAAAATGCTAAACTGTTTTTATTTGTGTGAATGTTTTGTTAAGGAAATATATAACAAGAATATGAATAGTTGGAAAATTCATAATATTTAGTCTAGTTATTAAATAAATTTTAGTTACTAAATATTTTTTATTTGAGAAACATTAGCCAGTTAATATATTAACAAATTCTCTAGATTTACTTTTTAATTCTTATTCTTAGTTTGTTAATTATATTAGTCTAATTATAGCTTAAAAATATTCCATATAAGCCATATATCGATTTTTTTAAATACAAAATATATGATAATAAAAGAATTTTATCGTATATAAACTAAGTTGATATAAAGTTTGAACTTTTGTTAGATTAAAAGTATTGATTTATAAGCAAAATTTCAGTAATCTATGTAATGAAAGGGGAATTTATATTTGAATATAAGATTTATACAAAAAAAATATAAAATCGAAATTAGTTATTGTATTAGTATGAATATTAAGTAATATAATATAAAATACTAATGATAAATATACATACAATCATAAAGATCAGGAATTTATTGTCTTTTGTATATTTTTTTGCAATAAAATACAATAAATTGATTAAAATTACTTATTTGAAGGACTTTTTTGGAAATCAGCTATTTGTTTCATAAGAAGAGTGCTGAGTTCAAGAGCTTGGTTTAAAGCCTGCTTGCTTGCTGAGTATTTGCATGTGATTTTTTCGCAGTTCACACAAGTGTTTTCTTTGTTTCTACCACAAAGCGAAACTTGTTCTTTAAGTAAAGCATTTTTCCTCCGTACATCATAATATTTGTTACGTATTTGGTTCTTTTTAGGATCTGGCCAAAGACCTAAGTCAAGATAAAGTTTATGAAAATTCCTAACTTTCTTAACTTTATAGCTATTCGATCGACCTCCTCTATCCTTCCCTTCATCAATCGAAGCTTTTTTTATACTTTCCCCTTCATCTAATACAATAAAGCTTTGTGTCCCGGTATCCTCGAACGATATCCCTAACGGTTTCTCCATTTTAAATTATATCTTAAACCCAACTTATCCTAATATTATTATATTTTCTATTTCACATCTTAAAAATCTACACAGCTTTCTCAAACATTTCATCAAATTTGACTGTTTATTTTACAATTTTTTTAAAGTTGTTAAGCTTTATATAAGCTCTTTATGCTAAAAAAAGTAGTAAAATAGTAAATAAGATGTTTTTAAGATTAAAGATTTAGTTTTTAGTTCTAATTCAATATTATGTCTTAAGCTTGAAAAATTTGCAAGCATTTTAAAGTATTATGGATATATAAAAAAATAAAATAAGGTAAATTGACCTTTTAATACTAGATAAAGAGACTAATAAGTATATATGGTTAATATCTGCAGCTTATTTTATAACTTTTATTTTCTTGTCTTATCAAGAAGTTCTCCGGGTTTGTCTTATCTTCCCCCGCCAATGATAGTTTTGAATTTTTTATGAACTCAAAGCATATTTTTGAGTAAATTTTTAGATTTCAGATCAGTCTTGGTTTTTTTATATTTTGCATTGATTTAATTTAAATCATCTTTGAATTGCTTATAATAATCAAATTCCTACTTATTCAAGTAATCTACAATCGTTAGTGGTTTATAGTTTTAATCTTCCTGTTATTTTAAGTCTGAAACTCTCATAATCACATTTTTCTATGTTTTTTTTGGGTTGATTCTAGAGATTTTTCATTCAAAGTGCCTTTTAACCCTTGAAAAAAAATTCTATTTTTTTGCAGTCAAGAGTTTTATTTATAATGAATTTTCTATATGTTCTTTAAAATTATGTTAAAAATATAACCTCAACATCAACTAATTAGGACTTAAAAATTGCTTATGTTTTCTATATTAATAGGAATTTTGTTATGAGTATTAAAAAAACTCATTTTTTTAGGTTTTATATTGGATAATAAATTATATGATATTTATTCTATAATATTTTATAAGCATTATTTTCTAAGGACTTGATAATATCATTTATCGCTAAGCTAAAAATGTAAAATTGGAAAATTATAAGAAAAAAAGTTAGTTTATATGATGATAAAATACAGATAAAAATTATTTTGAGATATTTATTATATTATAACATTATAGTGATAAAAAGAGGAATTGAATAATATATGAATACAAGTGAAGCACATTATTATTTACATAATAATATGAATAAAATCCATATAATATAAAAATAAAGGGCAAAATACTCATGATTATTGTAGTATATAATCCTATTAAAATTCAAAAACTGCTGGATTTACTCAATTTATACTATTATTCACATCAAATCTAATATCATAATCTTAATCATCATTTTAAAACTATTAAAAATTTGTGAAAAAATAATTCTGAATTTTAAACTATTTTACTAAGCCTTACAAATTATTTATCAATTTTATCTATCCTACAACAATCTTTGTGAATATCTTAAATTTCATTAAATAGAAAACTATCTTAAAAATAATCATAATTTTTTCACATAAATCAAAACCCTAAAAAAACTAAAAAAAAGCTCTTAAAAATCTTAAATATCTTAAATATCTCTCTAGTCTCTAATCTTACTTAAAATATCATCATTATATAAATGGAAAATAAGACTTGCTGGTGTTTTGGGAAGAAAAAAGAATCAAAAACCTCCTCTATAGCGAAAACTCCAAAACCTTTACAACCCTCACCAATCCAAAACAAGTTAGAAATCTCTGAATCATCTAATCAAAACCTCAACTCACAAACGCTGATTGAAGAATCTAAAGTTTCAATTTGCAACGAATGTGTCACTTTAAAACAACAACTTTTAATATCAAATCAAAGTCTTATCGAAAACACCCAAAACACAAATTCCAAAATAACTTCTTTAGACCAAGAACTGCAAGCAAAAACTTCCCAGATCGAAAAACTAGAAAAAGTTTTAAAAATCCAAGAACAAAAAATCAAAGACCTTGAAAATACTAACGAATTCCAAAAACTTAATCAAAAACTCGAAGAACATAAACTAAAATACGAACAAAATTTACATGATAAAGACCGGCAAATAGAAAAACTAACTAAAGACCTTCAAAAAACAACAAATGAACAAAACGAACTTATAGAAAAAGTTACTGTGTCAAGTGAGGAAATAAGAAAACTACATCATGATCATTCAACATTATCAGGAGAATACAAAATCCAATTTACAGAAAAATTAAGTTTAATGAGAGAAATAGATGATTGTAAAAATACTTATAAGGATTTATATGATCAAATATTTTTATATGAAAAAGATATTAAAGATTATAAAGAAAAAATTAGGGAAAATGAAAATTTGTTAGAAGAAGCGAATTGTAGGATATATGAAGAATGTAAAAAGAAAGAAGAGATGATGAATGAAAATGAGAAAAAAATATATGAAGGAAATGAGGTTATTAAGAAAATGGAGGAAGAGAAGGATGAGATGATGAAGAAGGTTATGATAATTGAAGAAGAATTGAAAAGGTATAAAGAAATGTGTGAAGGGTATAAAAAAGAATGTTGTGAGAAAGAAAAAATTGTTGAAGAGTTGAGAGAGGAGATGAGGATGGTCTGTGAAGGAAGTCAAGAAATGGAAAAGGAAAAAAAAGTTGCTAGTTTGGTTGAGATGGGTAAAGATGTAAATGAAGAAAATATCAAACTTATAAACAAAACCCAAGAATATGAAAAAATATTATCAGAACTAAATTTAAAACTTTCTGAACTAGAATCTGATCTAATGAGAGCTCATCAGGAAAGCACAAAGACAATCCAAGCTCTTACAAGCTCATCTGAAAACACAGCTAAAGATGCTCAAGACAAACACAATAAAATACAAATCCTAACCGAAAAAATCATCCTCCTCGAAAACGAAAACACTTCTTTAAACCAAAAAATCATCGAATCCTACAATGAAATCACCGAAATAAAATCGGAAACCGATACTTTTACAACAAAAAAATCCAAATACAAAAACAGAATACAAAAAAAGAAATCTAAAATCTCCAATCTAGAAACCCAACTCGCAGAATCCTCAGAAATCATTAAAAATCTCGAAAAATCCTTATCAATTTCCGAAGATCCCCTATGCCAAAGCTCACAAAACCATTCATCTATAATAAAATCCTTACAAAATCAAGTTTCTTTATCAGAAAAACAAAACTCTGACCTTCAAAATCAAATAACAATACAAAACGAAAGTATTTTATCATTAAAATCCCATATAAATACCTTAAATGAAACTATAAAATCATATGAACAAACTGATAAAACCATAAACTCACTTCAAAATTCAAATTCTCATATTCAAAATACTATAAAATCCTTAAATGATGATATCCTTTTCCAAAAAAACCTAAACAATTCCTTATCAGATGAGATTTTTAAAATAAAAAACGAAATTATTAAAAAAGATTCAGAAGTTAAAGAAAATAATGTAAATTTTAAATAGGAAAAAATTATAAAACTTACTGAAGATAATGAGAAATTTAGTAAGATTATTGATGATAATAGATTAGATAAGGAAAAACTTATGAAAGATATTGAAAGATTGAATAATGGGATACAAGAACAGATTGAGTTAAAAGCTGTGGTTGAAGAAAATGATGCATTAAAAGAGGAAATACTGAAAATGCAAAAGGAACAGGATGAACTTATGAGGGAAAAGGAAGATAGGAGGGAAGGAGAAAATAAGGAAGGGTATGAGAGGACTATTGAAGAGCTTACGAGAAAACTTGAAAGCTTTCAAAATGAGAGAGATAAGGTTAATTAAATGGATTTTAGGATGAGGGATTTTTGATTGTATTTTTAGATTTTTTTAAGGATGAAAGTTTTGGTTATGATAAAAATGATATGAATAGGCATCAACAAAAGTAGTTAAAAAATCATTTGAAAAATTTTTAGTTTAGAGTTTGATTTAGGAAGGTTATAAGTTTAAATTATGTAGAGATAGTTTATATCATGGTCATATTTAAGCATCATAAATTCTGACTTGTACCAATTCTTAGCAATAACAATATAGGAAAATAAATCAGATATATAAATTAATTTAAAATATATTCTAATAATAATTTCTATTATAATAACTAGATAATCCTTCATAGATTACAGATAATATTTTTTTATTATCAAGTTGTATATAATTATTATAATATTAGTCATACTTTATGTAATATTTTCAATACAAAAGACTATGTTATTATAATTTTATTTGGTATAAAAGATACAAGAAAAGTTAATTTATATCAAATATTAAGAGTAAGTTTCTAATAAAAATATGCTAATTTTAAATAAAAACTTCAGGCCAGTTCCATAATTTCATTATAATGCGTCCATCAAGTAGAGGTAGAGGAATTGGGCCAAAGTTCCTAGAATCAAAGCTTTGACTTTTATTATCACCTTCAATCCATACATGACCTTCAGGTATTAAATACTCAATATCTTCATTTATAACAACATCACCAGCAACACCTATAATGCGTTTACAAAGAAGGTTATTAAGTTTCATTGGGCTTTTAGCTAAAACAATATCATTTATTTTATAGCCCCATATGTGTGGAGTAAATTTGTCTATTAAAAGCAAATCACCAGCTGTATAAGTTTTACCTTGACGAATTGTTGGGATCATTGAAGGGCCGATTGCTGTGCGGAAATCATAAAAATATATCTGTAATGCACGGTAGATTGCTAAGAAATTTAAGACAAATAGTGTTGTTTTAAAAGCACTGAGGTTTATGATGGTATATTTCATTTATATTAGAACTTTTTAAGATTTTAGGATTGTTGGAAATTATGTGATTTTTATGGTAAAAAGGAGTTTTATTTAAGAGAGAGATTCTTTTTTTAAGCGATTATGTGTTTTATAATGATAAAGCGATAAAAATCATCACAAAACCTTAACTTGGGCTCTTTTTAAATATAACCCCACACAAAAAATTCTAATTTTATAATAAATGGATAAATTTAAGAACAGCTTATATTTTTTGGGGGCAATTTCTGTTAGTTTTGTAAAACTTAATTAGACATCAAATTCATTAGTTAGCTGGGGTTCTTTAATGCCATATGTAGAGTCGTATTTTTATAACCGAGACCATTCAATCAATATTTCTGATTTTGTTATAATAATACCTATAGGCCAATTATCAGCTGCAATAGGTCGATTATTTGTAGGTCATTGTATTCGTTATATCTACCCTTATTGGATATTTCTTTTTGGTAGTATTTTCATCAATATAGGGATGTTTTTTTGTTCATATATTACAAACCCTACTTTATTTTGTTGGGCATATGGGCTTTTTCTTGGTGGTCTGCCAGCTTTTACATTTTTGCCCACAGTTTGGAATTTGTGGAACCATTTCCCTACAAATAAAGGAAAAGTTAATGGGATACTTTTAGCAGGTGTGAATTTTGGCCCTGTGATATTTAGTTTTATATACACAATGATAGCGAATCCATACAATAACGATGCTGAAACAGTAGAAAATGATGGGCAAGAAAAACAAAAAGTCTTTGGGGATTTTGTATCAGAAAGGGTTCCAATGACAATAAGATGGGGTGCGATTATAAGTTTGTTTTTATGTTTTATAGGTTATATATTTTTACCAAAAACAAAAGGAAAAAATAACCTTGGGTCTGATAATAAAGAAATCCCGACATTAACTTTTACTGATATGCTTAGAAACTGTAATGCTTGGAATATATTTTTTTTATTAGCTACAACTTCTTCTGGTACTGTATATTTACAATCTATGTATAAGGTTTTAGGTATGATTTATATAAATGATGACCATTTTATTTCTTTTATTGGATCTGCTGGATTTGCTATAGGATGTGTAGGTCAGCTTATATTTGGGTTTTTATATGATAAATTTCAATTGAAAAGGGTTTTAGTTATTTGTTTATTAGTTAGCCTTGTGTTTATGATAACTTTTAATGTATCTTTGAGTAACAAATTAATGTTTTCAATGTATTTTTTGGTTTTAAGCTTTGTGAATTCAAGTATTTATAATGGAATTTTATTACAAGGAGCTAAAGATTTCCCTAAGGATAGATGGGTTTTTTCTTATGCTTCTAATAGTTTGGTTATACCTTTTGCTTTACCATATGTGTTCCAGAGATTTATCACTCCGATTATAGGGTATTTTAGTACACTTTTAATTTTATCAGGGATTATTGGCATTGGAGTTGTTCAGGTTTTAATTCATCCAGATACTGATGTGAGGAAGAATGTGGTTGAAGTTGAAAAACAAGAGTTTTTAGATAAGGATTAGATTATTATAAGTAAGAATAATGGCTAGTTTTTATGTTATTTATAATGGATAAGATTTTATTTTAGGTTTTAGACTGAAGATTTTAGATTTGTAGATTTTTTTATATGATTAATATATGTTTTATGATTATTTTATAATGATGCTTAATGATATTTGTAGTTTTTTTTTTTGGTATGATGAAATAAAGTGGAGTAATTTTTAAGCATTAGAGTGAGGTATTTAAATTATTTAAGATTATGATGATTATAAATTATGTTTTTGATTGATTTTTTTAGTGGTTTTTATAGCATATCTTCAAATGAGCCCTACACATCCAAATAAATATCACAACAGATCTAATAAAAATCCAACACCAATTTTATCTATCAGATAAAATAACAAATCTTTCTTATAACCAACCTCAAAATCCCAAATAATTTTTTATTTTCTCTTCAAATCTCCTTTCATCAAAAAACTTATCCAACAAGCATCACTCAAAACCTCTAAATCAAACCTAAGCATTTTTTATTCAACCTCAAGTCACATTTTCAAATAACCCCAAAACTAAAAGCATATAAAAATGAAACAAAAAAAGTCAAGAAAACACTCAACCGCCTGCCCTCTAGACAACCCAAAACTAGACATCGTCCCCGAAAGCAGCCATTTAGCAGGTGTTTGTTTATGTCAATTCTGCAAATGTGGGAAACACATTTGCACAAAAGACCGTCATCTTCAAGCCCAGTATCTAAGTGATAGTTTTAATACTTCATACGAAAGCCACTATACAAAAATGCACTTTGACGTCCCTTACATCATCCACCCAAAACCATATCATAAAAACACACAGAAAATGGACTTCACAACAACTAACAGTATCGATTATCAACCTTATTCTCTACAAAAAGAAGAAAAACAAAGGGCAAGCTCTTATGCCCCAGCCAGAACAACTCTTTTATCAACAACTGCTTATTCTTACTATTATCCAGACTGGGGCAAAAACGAAATTTTATATGAAAAAGGTTGGCATGCTCCTGTAAGAAGCGTCGAAATCCCATTCAGAGGCGAAACTTCATATTCAAAAGAATTCCAAAAAATCGACCATTCCCGTGTCCAATCAATCGACCCTAAAAAATTCCAAGCTTGCCAATCACATATTTCGATTTCCCCTAAAGATTCATTTAACCCTAGGACTACATATAAAGAAAAAATGAAAGATTTCTCTCAGACGAAAATGAATACTCATGTTAAAGTACTAACACCTAAAGCTCATATGACCCCTGCGACTAGTAATCATTATGTGACTTCGACTGACCGTTTTTTCAAGCCATCTACTAATTCTTATATTGATCCAAGAAAACTTCGCCTGTCATTATTATCAAGAAGTTCTATTAGTTAACTAGTCCTTTTTTCCTTCTTTCTTGAAGTTATTAAGTCGGAAGTACTTGGAGTAGTTCTTAATCCAGGCATTCAAGTTGTCTTGATTTGTGCCATATTGGATCAGTTGGTCTGTAAAAGTATCTAAGCACTGAGAAAACTGCTTCGCATTCCCATCTCCAATCTCAGCGCTATGTTCAGCAAGGCACTTCACAGTTTGCGTACGCCAGTTCTCAAGCTTAGCATTTATATCTTCATGAAGTAAAGACCTAGGAAGAATACATTGTTCTTGGCAAAGCCTAACTTCTGCTCTGATGTCATCTTCATTAGGTTTAGCTTTGCACCATTCTAAACATGTCATTTCTTTGAATTGTAGGTCTTTATAATTTTCTACCTTGGCGATATTTTCATTCAAAGCTACAGCGCCTTCTGTGATTTTTCTGATTGAGTCAAGCTCGTCAGTGTAAGAATGATAACTGGCAGGAATTCTTTTATGAGGACTGACTTGAATAAGCCCTTCTTCTGCTGTTATGCCTGTTTTGTCAGCCAAGTCTCGGTACCATCTAAGATTCCATCCCATACCAAAAGGAAAGCGGTATAATAGAGGGAAGTGAATTAGACCTTCATCAGAAGCACCCCAAGGGTTAGTTTGATCTAGACGCCATTCGTAATAAAGGTCACAGAGTAAAGCCCAAGGACGATCCATTATTTATATATGTGGACCATTGTCATATTTACATTCGAAAATGACTAGTTTAAGATTAGTCAGAAAGATGTGGAAGGAGTTATGAGGATATTGAGAAAAGTTTTTTGTATAAGAGGGTTAAGGTAGAAAATTTAGGGTAGGGTTTTTCTGAGGGATAAAATTTAGAGAGAGGATGGTGTGGATACGGTTAAAGAAAATTGGATTTTTATAGGTAAATTGGATAATGTTAACATAGGTTAAAGAGTGGTTTTAGGAGAAATTGAAAGTGATTAGGATTAATAGAATTGAAGATGCTTGCTTAAGGTTCATATTAAGTGTAGATTAAAAGAAATATAGTTATTGTATATGATTGTATTTATTTAGATTTAGAGTTGAGAAGGGAATTATTGGGTGAAGAAATAATATTGGTATGATAGGAGGTTGTTTCATTATAAGATGTTTAATATTTTGCTTGTGCGAATATTGAATGACTTTTTTTGTTGGATGTGATGAGATATTTTTTTATTGGGGTTATGCTTTTAATTCAAAAATATATAGATCGATGCCTTAAGATTTATATTTGTAATACACATCAATAAATTATAGTTTTACTACATCTTCATACCGACAATNGATAGTATAAATTTGCATATTTTCTGGAATAATTATATTCCAATAATCTAGCACATGCTTTTAATTCAAAAATATATAGATCGATGCCTTAAGATTTATATTTGTAATACACATCAATAAATTATAGTTTTACTACATCTTCATACCGACAATCATAAAAACTCTCTTAAAAGCTTATAATCCCAATTCCCCACATGCATTATATTTAAAAAATTATTTATCAGTAATAAAATTTGCAATCCTACATAAATTCCTCTTCAAATAAAAACTTAATAAAAATCTCTTTTATAATAAAACTTCTTATCCCTTCTAACACCCACCTTGAAAAACCCAAAGTTAATAGTATCTCTCTTTCTTATTCTACAAACACAAAACCCACACAATTTTCCCAGCCAAAAAAATTTACAACATTCTCTTTCCTCTCAATCCATATAGCATCCATCCCTTCACTCCTCTTTCTCTCCTCATAAAACCCATAAATTTATTTATAAATTCTAATGAAATCCTTTAATAATATTCCTATGTTCTCTAAGTATATCTCTAAGCTGATTAGAACTAATAGGTTTAATAGGGGGCAATTTATATGGCTGGTTCTTAACTTTATTTGTGCTTAAAGACTTCCCGTTTTTATTTTTTTTCTTCCTTTTCGGTACAGGTGTCAAACTAGTTCCTTTCTGTTTATTCCCTTCATGATAATCAAGTGTTATAATCTTTTTGCACTCTCTATAATTAATCACACCGTTAGGGGTTATCTATATAAAACCTTACAAGATGTTGTTTAATGAGCAGTTTTTTTCTATGTGGTGATGAGAAAAACATCGATAAATTAGGATCAGCAAGTCCATTATACTCATATCCTTTAACACTTTTATCAAAACTCGAACTAAAGTCTCTTGAAACGTTAAAACTGTTGTTCTTCATGTTTTATAATATTAGTTAATTCCTAAAAACGTGTCTTCTTCACAAACTCCAAAGGTAAACAGTTTATATCCTTTATCAACATGATGTTTTAATACTCCATTTGCTACTTCACCTACTGCCCATTGTGCATAATAAACTTGACCAGGTATAAGCTGTATATCAACACTATCTCCTGTATTTAAATCTCTGTCCCATAGGAAATTTAAACTAAAGTCAGGGTCCATTCTCATAGCTTGATTGCTTAAACTATCAACTCCTCCAACTTGATCATCAGTTTTAGGTCTACCATTACGAACACCTCCTGAACGATCTTCTATGAGTAAGTCATGGACTATTATAGACACGTAGTCACCATTTACCATGTTTGGCCCATCACCTGCATGCTTTAGGCCAAAACCTACCCAGGCCCACTTTTCGTATATGCTTGGCTGCATGTTGTATGTAAATCTTACGGTTGTGCCAGTGATTGCATATGAAACTTTAATCCCATTATCGAATGAAATCTCACATGATATAGCACTTAGAAAGAACATACTAAGCCATAAAAGGTTTTGCATATTTATTATAGCCGTTGTATAGATGAGCGTATATATACTAGAAATATCCTTAATATGAAATTTATTAGTAAAATATATCCTTGATAATACATTTGTGTTAAAAAATGGGATTTTTTAAGTTTTAGCTTATAAGTATATGAAATACTATATAAAATTATAACTTATTTAACTTCTAAATTTTATTTTTTATACACATTCCAACATAAACTACAATTTCTTCCTGACTCCTACAAATAAAGGTAAAGTTTAATAATAACTAAAAAATAGGAATATAAAAGATTTAAAATGACTAAACGTTCTGCCGCAATCACAGAACTAGAAAATCAGCTTCGGGATATGATAAGTCCAAATGGAGGACTCTTAGGAATTCGTTGGGTCGGGCGTTATGTCGAGCTAATGCGTGAAACAGCAAATAGCGATGGCAAAGACTATCTCCTCAAGGTCCTCTTCAATACTTCTCAAACCGAACAAGCTCTACTATCTCGTTTTATCCAGTTAAATGGTATAGAAATCCTTAATAACTGGTTAAATGAACATAGTATCTCTTCAGAACAAAATGATAATCAAATCATCCATAGCTGTCTTTCTTGTTTAAATAAACTCACATTAAACATTGAGCTTTTAGACAAGACGCAAATTGGCAAAACTGTTCAAAAACTTGCCAAGCATCCAGACGCCAGCATCCAAGCTAAAGCTAATACAATAGTCTCAAAATGGAAGAAAATGGCTACCGAAAAAGAGGACTCCAGCAAGCCTTCAAAAATCAAACCTCGTCCTATAGCTCAAAAGAAGTAAATTTTATATAGAATCAAAACCCCTGAAGTGTTTAACACTTTAGATAAACAAGAAGAGGTTTATATACCTCAAAGTCCTCTTCCAGATCTAATTGAAATAATGCCTAATAATCAATATCAATTGACTGAATCTACATCTTCGACTAAAAAAATTGTCAGGTATTTTAATACTTTATATGAACTAAGACTAATTGTAATAGATGGGCTGATCAAGATCGCTTTGAAGAAATTAAATACTTTTGGCGAACTGATGAACCCAATGCTAAATGCGCATTACTAAGACCTAATGAAATCCCTCAAGAAGAAGACTTACCTAAAGCGATCTCTGTAGAAGATTTCAGAAGAAGAGAAACTCAGATGGAAAGAGAACTTAATAGGAAGGTAAAAACTAGTTAGGAAAAAGAAAAAGATGGGCAAGTAAGATCATTATTGGAAAACATGACCCCAAGAGTGACTTATGCTCAACCATTACGTAAGATTTATTTAAGGGATGAAAATTCTTATCACGCATAGGAAGAAATCAGAAAGCACAGAAAGCTTGGATCAACTTAAACGAGAGCAATTATTACAGAGGATTATTTATCAGAGAGAAAGTGAGATTCCTAAATCTCCATTAGAAGCTCATACACAGAAGATATATTCAACATTAAAAGATATCCATTTGATCCCTTTTTTTAAAGCAGGGTCTTATCCTCCAAAGATTATTAGGATTATAGACCAGCCAGCTGTATATCATGAGAATTATATGAAGATATTTACATCAATGCAAATACCCCCACCCCCACCTCCAGTTTATCAGATGTATAATCCGCCTTCACAGATAATGTTACATCATCAAATACCTTCTAGTTATGTACATTCACAACATCAACCACCTCCTCCAAGAGTTGGTCCATTGCCATCTGGACCAATTCAACAATATAATCCAGTCATACAATCATCACCAGCATATGATCCTGCTCTATTAGCTAATCCTATGGATCCATATAGCCTTATGAATAAAAGTAGGACTATTTATAACCCTGTAACTAAAAAACCTCAGAACTATAAAACTGCCCCATGTAGAGGTTTTCATTCACAAGAAGGCTGTGAACGTGGGAACGACTGCCATTTCATTCATAATTTGCAATTTCAAGGTCGCCCAATGCCTAGTTTTCCCGACTGGAAAAATAACCATGCACGTAATCGTATGCAATCTTATAGCAACTACCCATCAAATGGACCATCATACTTCCCACCTCCTGAGTTTCAAAATGATAAAACTAGTTAGGTTAATTTTACAGCTAAAGTTTTATAATAATAATGTCAGGGAAATACTGGGAAAAGTACCAAGAAAAAAAACTTAAACAGGATCGTTGTAAAACACCAACACATATGACTGATAAACAAGCATATATAGTTTCATTAGAAGCTCAAATAGATCGTAGTCAAAATTCAAATTTACTTGTCACGACCTTTGCTGAAAGGATTGAACAACTACAGAAACAACTTAATACGGCTGAAGAAAGAATCGCTAACCTTGCATGTAGTGTTAAAATGCAAGGAAATGAACCTATTGAAACTCTTCATGGCGGGTATATCGCTAAATTAGAAGAACGGGTAAGTTTTCTTGAACAACAAAGCAAAAAAAAAGCTGACTCTTATAAGAATTTCTCTGAAAGCATTGAAGTGGCACTTAGAGAAACTGAAAAACGTATAGGTAAACTTATTGAAGATTTTGAAGAGAAGTTCAAAAAAAGCAACCCTGGGCTTTTTAGCTTTGGAAATGATGCTTTTGGGAAATTTGACAGTTCTGGGGCTAGGTTTAAAGATATGGAAGCTAGTGGTAAGGATCGAGTTTTATCTGAAGCTGCTGAAAGTGTGTGGATAGCTCAGCAGACATGTACAAAATTGGCTGAGGATAGTTTAGATAGGATAACAGGATGTGAGAAAAGGATAAAAGAACTTAAAAAGACTATAGAGAATTTTACGCCAAATGTTGAGGATATTGAGGCTAAAGTTACAGAAAAACTTGATTTGTCTATAGAAAATCTATCAGGGCTTATAAAAGGGTATATAAAGATTCAGGAGAATATGGTCAGTGAATTTAAAGAGTTTAGGGATAGGCAGAATCAAAAGACCCTGGGATTTTTTCGTTTGGGTCAACTTTTCCGAAACCTTTGGAATTACAGGATGGGAAAAAACTCAGGAATAAGTCGGAGAGTAATTCTAAGGAACACTCGAAAGAACCAGAATTTAAAAATACCAGGAAAAGAAGCTCTTCACCTGCGGCTAGGGTACCAGAGAAAAAACAGCAGGTTAAGAAGGAGGAGACTATTAAGAAAAAAAATGATAGGAAAACTAGACTGGAAAAATTGTATCAAAAACTTCTCGGAAAAAACCAATTAATGATGAAAAATAGATATTATAGGATGAAATGTTAGATAAAATATATGGTATTAAATTTGAATTGATTTTAAAAATAAACTGCAAATTTGATCAGAATAATAGACAAACTAATTAAAGATTATGCTGAAATGTTTATAGTAAAGAAAATAATAACGGTAATAAAATTGTAACACATTTGGTTGATGAAAAATATTAAATAATAGCAATAATCAGGCTTTATATTTATGATATTGCTGCCTACAAAATTTTCAAAAAGGGAGTTAGTTCTATGATCAGAAAAGAAACAGTAAAGACCTCCTGAACCAAATAAAGAGTTACATAACCAGCGATAACGAGTGGTTTAATATACCAAATCTGCTTAAAGAAAGAGATCGCATGACAAACAAACCTTGATCAGACAAGGTTTAAATCATGCCACCTTAACTATCACCCACTTTAAACTTATGATCATATATATCAAAAATAATATCTTTGCATCATGAAAGTTTTTAATCTATTTTTGCTTTTTAATTCTGATATATATTATACTTCCAAAATATATGATTTAAATTGCTAGATAAAATATATGTTTTATGCGAAAAACCAAATGATTATATGATATTATGTTTTAATATATTATAATAATACTAAACATTTCTACTGGGAAATTCATATTAATTATCTATATAATCTTCTCCACTTGAATTTTTAATCTAAGCCATTCTCTTTTTGCATTTTCCTCACTGAAATAGTTAAATTTATCATTTTCATAAACGGTAGGATTACCTTTTATAATTTTGCGGTCAAGGGTTGTTCCCAAGAAAATCTGCCTGCACTTATAAAACCCTAAACTCTCTGGGTTGACCTTTTTAGAACAAACTGGGCACTGAACACCAGTAATATTTTTATTATATTCCTTGATCCCAAAACCTGAATTCGATATCACAATTTGATTATTAGCTGAGCATTTCTTATTTCTGCAAACAGATTTCCAATTAAGTCCTTCTTTAACAATTCTAAAAATAGGAGCGTTCTCACTATTTTCACAATGAATAATATTGCTTGCATTATCAAAGAATGGTAAAGTCATAATTCCTCCAATGGATAAATCTTTTAAAATTATTAACTCGAAGTTATTTGAATTTAATGTCCCGTTTTCAATGACACAATAAGTTAAAGAAATCTCTATGTATTCTATAGGAATATTGGACCAAAGAGATAACATGGCCTTAATTTCAGAAATTTCAGTATTAGGATCGAATTCAAAACCAGTGTAGTCTAATTCTTTATAGTTTATTGTAAGGTGGAATTTTTTTGATAGGTCAAACCAGACAAAAGAAATGATTTCAGTATCTGGGATAATCGCAATAAGGGTATTTAAGTTGTATCTTTGGTTGCTAGAGCCAATAATGCAGAGGTTTGATAAGAAATAATTTCGTATATCATAGTATGTGGATAGTTCAAAAATTGCATCATAAAGGGTTTTACTGAAATTATTATTTGCGACAGTAATTTTAACTTGATTTTGGTTTTGGATTAAAAAAGTTAAAGTTTTAGGGTTTCGAGTCTCAATGTTGACTACACTTAGAGGATTATCTATTGAGGTCAGTTTTGGGTTTAGTTTATAAACTTGGTTTCCTTCAAAATAGTAAACCTGGCTAGTTTTTGGCACTTTTAGTGAGTTTTCAAACTTTTCAACATAGTCTGAAAGGGTTATCTCAGTTTCAGTATCTTTGAGTTTAAAATACTTATCCGAAGTTAAACTATGAGCCCAAAGGATATTAAATTTAGGAGGGTCCGTAAATACCCAAGATTCTAACATGATAAATCGATAATTCTCGAGCTTGAAATCAATATCCTCAAAATTAGAGACAGATTTAAAAATCCGAACTTTTTTTCCATCGTTATTCTTACCGTTTATAAAAACTTCACAACAAGCAATACCGATCTTAAAGAACTCATTAGCTACAGTCTTACAAACAGGACAAAGTAAACTTTGACTTAATCTTCCAAGATCACCTGTAACATATCCCAAGTTTATAACAATATTTTGCTTATACACTGAACAACTTTGGGATTTGCACTTTGAAAAAAATGAGATTCCAGCATTTACAGTGCAATAATCAGGTGCTTCTGAGTGTTCTTGAACTAATGTAGACATTTATAAATGTTATTTGCCAATATGGAAATTTTTAGTTAAAATGATGTTTTTATTGTATGAAAAAGTTTATTATGATGGGCTGGTAAAGTCTAGGCTTTCGATTTTCCAAGTTTTTACCTTGCGATCAAGTCCTGCAGTGAACAGTCTATCCTTATTAACTTCAATCGCTGTAATCGAATCATGTGCCTGGAACATATAAACCACTTCACCATTCCGGTTCCAAAATGACACAATCCCGTTTTTATTCCCAACAACCACAACTTTCCTAGTTTCCCAGTCACAAATCCCAATAACTTCACTGTTTACACAAAGTTTCTGTAATAATTCATTTCTTGAAGAATAAATACTGATATCTCCTGATCGCCCTCCAACAATAATTATATCAGTACTTGTAATAGTAATAGTACTAATATATGATGCAAAGTCTATAGTTAAAGTTTTAACTAATTGTAAAGTATCAGTATCATAAATATAAATATCTTTATATCCACTTATCAAATATACCTTATCTTTTTGTTTACTAAGCCTCATTTGTATAGGAACAAAAGGTAAAACTACTTCACTAAAAGTTTCTGGGTTGTTTAATAAAGAGATAACAAGTCTTGAGTCATCACCACAAGTAAAAACTTTAGAGTCGGTATAATCCATAGCAATTCCTTTGACTCCAGCTCCATGAATATGCCTTTTTTGAAACAATTCATATTCTTTGTGGTCTAGTTCGGTTTTGATACGAATAAACTGAACAATTCCATCATCAAAACCAAGAGCTAATATTGTAAGTTCTGGGCTCCATTCATAAGAAGTTATAAGGTCTGCTGTAGAATAATTCCAAACATTATTGGCTGAAATACAGTAAATCAGACTCATTTGTGAACCAGCATAGCCGATTTTCTGTAAATATTGTTCCATACGATGAATAGTATTTTTATCAGTAGCTGCAGCTAGGATAACAGCTTGGTCGCATTTGAGAAAATGAGTAGGAAAGCGTGTTTCGAACTGATAAATACATTCACTTTTAAGGCTTTTAAACTCATCCAAATGAAGACTTAAGTCGAAAAAACCAATAAGCTCTTCACAAGAGTATATTTCTTCAATATCCAAAAGTCTTGTAATAAAAATTTCTAGCCCTGGAATTGGTGACCATAGATATAAGTTGATATATCCCATCATAGACATCCCAGGCGGATAAGGAAGATTAGGAATTTTCATACTTAAAGACTTATATAATGCATGAAATTCTTCTAGTTTCCTATTACAAACCCAAGATTTCTCACTAGGTAAATGCCTAACTGTCATTGTATAGTAAACAATACTCTCAGTGTTTTCATAGTGTCCTTGAATACTAGCTTTAAGCGAGTACATTTATATAATTAAGTATGGATAAAGAAGAATCGGATGTCATTCAAGTCAAATATTTTGAAGAAACACCTTTTGCAGAATTTGTTGAGAAAGAAACCAGAAATTTTATCATGTTTTTCATGTATTGAATTGATTTAATATGCTCAGACTGAATGTTTAAAGGAATAGATTAAAGAAAGTGGCTCAGTTTAGCTTGTTATGAAAACTCTTGAAGAATATGAACAAATAGCTGTTAAATTGCTCTTGGGCTTATAAATGAGTTTGGAGAAGTGAAATTATTTGAATATATAAGAAATCGATTTGGTAGTTTAGAGCTAAAATTGGAATAAAAAGAATTAGTGCACCTATTTTAATACATAACTCTGAGTGAATTATGTAGAAAAAGCTTATAGAATTATTTTAAATTTTGACAAAATAGGATTAAAAACTAAAATCATTTATAAATTAGAGTGATGCATTAGTTTAGTTTTTTTGGTTGTAATGATTTTAGATATCTTTTTA
>MPUH01000386.1:0-58716 GCA_001970955.1 Stentor coeruleus
CAATGGAAGCTTCTCTATTGCAAGGTCTAGCATTATTGAGATAAGATTTTCTAAAGATGAACATTTAATAAAGCCAGTCTTTTCCCAATCGTATAGTTCAAAAATTAATTTTGATTTTAATTCAATTGATCCTTTTGACATAATAATTGAAAGTATAGTCAAATTCATACCTAGTAGAAAACCTCCTTCTGTTTTAAAACTCTCATAGAACATTTTGCATTTATTATAAGAATTGAAATTTAGTTCTTTGATAATTTTATTCCAAGAGTTTTCTGTAAATCTATGATCTCCTCCAAGATGTTTTTTGTGAATTTTCAAAATGTATTCGGCATCAAATGCTGAATAAGGAAGCAAACACTCGCTTTTCTTGAGTATTTTTTCGAAGCTTGCAGTCTTTCTTGAGCAAGAACAACCCATATTTATAATATGATATTTGAGAACCATTGATTTTTGCGTTATAATGTACTAATAAACTATTTACACTCTAATTAAGGATATATATAATATACAAATCATATGCTCTTATAAACTTATAAAAATTAATCTTATTCTAAGCTTTAAATACTAAACTCATATTGAAATTCTTGATTTTGCCATAAATTTCAAGTGTATATCGGCTAATAAATATTATATAATTTAGCACTTTAAAGCACGTATTACAATAAAATAATCTTGATTTTGCCATAAATTTCAAGTGTATATCGGCTAATAAATATTATATAATTTAGCACTTTAAAGCACGTATTACAATAAAATAATACTTTAAGAACATTTCTCTAGCAAATAATTATAAAACAATTGTCTTCAAAATTATTAATCAAAGTAAAATGAAGTCTAAATATTATATTCTAGAGTTAAAACCTATATCTTTCGTTCTTAATCTTAAACCAGTAGGGGTAAGCATATCTCTATTGCATTCTTTAGTAAAAAAACTAGTAAATGATTCTTTAGCTACTAAACTTCCAAGATCTTTTAAAAAATCTCTCGATAACTTTTTTAATGATTTTTGTTTATAAACCTGCAAGCCAGAAATATATTCAGCAAGTTCTGAATTACTTTTTAAGGATTTGCAAAGTAAAGGAAACTTTTCAATTGCAAGATCCAACATTACCGATATAAGATTCTCTAAAGAAGACTCTTTCAAGAAACCAGTTTTTTCCCAATCGTATAATTCAAAAATGTATCTTGATTTTAACTCGATTGATCCTTTAGACATCATAATTGAAAGTACTGTCAAGTTTATACCTAAAAAATTTCCTTCTTTTGTTTTAAAGCTTTCGTAAAACATTTTGCACTTGTCATAAGGGTCAAATTTTAAATCACTTGCAATTTTATTCCAAGACTTTTCTGTAAATTTATGGTCTTTGCTAAGTTGCCTTTTATGAATCTCCAACATATGATCTGCATTAAATTCTGAATAAGGGAGCAGAGTTTCACCATCTTGAAGTAATCCTTCATAGTCTTTAGTTTCTCTAGAACATGAACAACCCATTTTTTATTATGAGAATTAAAGTTTTTATTATGTGTATTCTTATGGGAAATGGCTTATTATAAAATAAATCTGTAATACAATGTATAATAGAAATCAACAAATTATTATAGGATTGATATTTTTATATCAATTTTTGTATATTGATAACAACCTAGGAATAATAAACTTTACTTTAATAATATCTTAAAGCTACTAAAAGTCTATAAATAATAAAACTAAATAGAAGATTATTAAAATAATAAGATAAACTTGCTAAAAAATGTATTTGGTTAATCATTTAAGTACAGATTAAAGTATATACATTTTTTATTAAAAATTCAAAGTTCTTTTTATAAAAAGATTTTTAGTCCCTATATGATTTACTTTAATAAACTATCTTTGTTTGGATAAACTCAATTCCTTTATTTAAATATTATTAAATGCTCTTTATGTCTAAAAAATGTTTTAAGTTTTATATCAATTCGGATTAAAGTATTTATAAATTTTTTTAAAATGATTGTTTTAATTTATTTAGCATAAAAAAATAAGGTATTAGATAAATAAGCTTTAAAAACATTAGATTTTCAAGAGTTGTTGAATAATTTAATTGACATAAATTTTATTTTGTAGGATAAACTTATAATTTTATATAGAAATTTACTGCTGGTATTTACTTAAATGTTTTTAATGTCATTTACAATTACCCAAAGTTATTAAGAATTTCTATTAAATTTCAAATATGCAATCATAAAACTTTTTTTTTTTTTAAGCTATTTGTAGTTGCTCATCGGATTATTTTTTCTTAATAAAAAATTTGTATTCTTCTCCCATTTATTTGTGAACAATCCACATTATTCCATTATACAATAAAAAGTATAGAAAAATAATACAATATTCCAATCTCCAGTTTATTATTTATCATAAAAGCTTATATCATCATCCTAATCTCTAAAAATTGTTTTACATTTATCACCAAAAGATGGATAAGTTGTAATAAACCAAGCAGTAAGTCAAATACATAAAAAAATGTAGTGCTAAGCTTAAAATTATACTAAAATTTCTTTTAATCTTAATTCTGATTCAGTTTTTACTAATGAAAATACAAGTAAACCTCAAAATAATACTTAATAGTTTTTAAAAATAGCTATAAAACAAAAGCTTTCCCAAATCCACACACCTTTCACATCTATATTTGTTACCTAAATTGAGCATATTTTGTATAGAATATATTAAATTTACATAAAACACTTTCTAACTATCTTTTTTATATATTATCCTTTTTGTATACTGCATAAGTAATTGTGTTTATCATGTTAAATATTCTATATACAAATCGTAATATTATTTAAAAATATGTATATATGGTAAACCCAATAATATTTACTTGGCTAAATTTGATTAGTTACTGTTAATAAACTAAAATGAAAAGAAATCAAAATAAATCACTTTCATCCCCCAACATCATGGCATTACTCAAGGAAAATATCTCTCCTATGCATTTAAGTAGTGTTTCTCCAGGAGTCTCACCATCTACTTATAAAATTTTGAATTTACCTTTAGATCAGTCTTTTTACTTCAAAACTAATACATTTTTTGCAAGTGATGCTTTGTTATACGAGCTTCAGTTACTAGGCGAAAATAATCCAATTGATGAATACTCAACAGAGGATAGACTAAAGTCTATACGGAAAGCAAAAAGCGCATGTAGCCGTGTTAAGTCTTGCTATTTTATATCTAAAGATAAGGTCATTATTGAAGATTTAGAAGAAAGTTCTCAGGTGTCTGATAAAATCCACAAAGATATTGAGCCAAGGAGAATTGAAATAAAAGAAAAAGCAGTCATTTTGTCTAAACCACCAAATAAAAAGAGACTTGAAAGAGGCACTTTTGAAGATGAAAAGGTAACTATTAGAAAATTCAGAGGTAAAGTTAAAACGTACAACCTTAAAAAGCGATTTGGTTTTGTTAAGGTGGATAACGATGATAAACTTGAACTTTTTATTTGTGAAGATGATATCGTTTTATCAGGTGTAAACATTAAGAATTTTAAAGATAGCGTGTATAAAAAGAAACCAATTTTTCTCAGATTCAACATCAAAAAGCATATCAGGGAAGGAAAAGAGATCCAAAAAGCTGTTGAAATAGAAATTTTATAAGTTTGATTAGGTATATTTAATTAATCAACTTTAGTTAAATGCACCTATGAGCTATGTGATAATAAACTAATTTGCAGGCTTCTTGCGATTCAATTAAAATATATGAGCTTATTTAGCTCCTTGGTTTTATAGTCCAAAATCTATGAGTTTTTAAATGATTAATAAAATAATTTATTATTTTTAATACTCTCGACCTTAGAAAATATTTTAAGCTGCAAAAATATTGAAATTCTCAAATAGCTAATTTCTCAGTGGATACTTAAAGCATTTTTTGATAATTAAAAGCTTGTTCCATTTTTAAAAAACATATACTTCACATTATAAGCTTTCAATTTTTTTACTATATTTATTTAAAATGTTTTCTATAATCAAAATGCGTATTCTTATCATCCCTTAAAAAATGCTTCAATAAACTAAAATCATAAAAGCCTAGGAATAAAAGTTATTTCTATCTTATATAAAAATCTCCATATATCAAAAACATAAAGAAATATTTTTAGTAATGTGTTTAAAAATATGGGAAACTCAGGAGTAATTCTCAAGTAGGTGTTGCAATGTTCATGGTACAGTAGAAGAGCTGCAGACTGACGGGTATGTTACTGAAGAAAATGATAAAGTCCCAGAAATCACAATCGAAGAAGCCCGTATGGAAATTTTACTTATTTTACAAAAAATCCGAGAAGGAGAAAACTGTTTTAGATTCAAAGAAAACTTCCTAAACCCAGAACGGCTTGAAAAACTTAAAACTATCACAAAATCATTAAGAATAAAAGTTCAAAACAGTAATGTTATTCCTAAAGGCACTATTATTGATATCACACCTTTAGGACTTACTTTAACTAAACGTAAAACCCAAGATGGGGTGGTATATTTTGCAAACAAACGCAAAACTTTTCCTAAAAGAGATGTTACAGCTGATTTTGTTATCCCTACAATTACAATTCCTGAAACTCGAGAACCACATTTTCTTATATATTACTCATTAGATACAGACAAATTTGTTTTAAGGGATTTAGGTGTTGGAAATGGAACGTTTATTAAAGTTGAGGAAACTTATATGATTTCAGATAATACTTTGATTAATGTTGGAGAATCGTATATACTCATGACAATATTTAAAAAGAATACTAATGATTCATTACCTACATTGTGTATGAAAGTATATTCTGGGACTCGTATTGGTGAAGTTATGTATTTTTATGCACAAGAATGTTATGTTAAAGAGGTTTATATAGGAAGAGGGAAGGATTGTCAAGTTCAAATTGATGACACAATGATCTCAAACCATCAAGCGACCGTGTTTTTCAGCAGCCAAAAAGGCTGGATGCTAGTAGACGGAGACCTCAGCACCCAACGACCCAGCACAAACGGAACCTGGTAACCCTTATTCAGGATCTGCGCCTGCCAAGACTACGAATTCACAGGGACTATCGACTTTAAAGCTTGTTCAACACTTTTCAGAGCTACAATAATTAACTAGTATAAATTTCTTATATAATCATTATTCCTAACCTAAATTCTCATAATTTATTTTCCTTTATCCATTCTATTTATCAGCATTTTTCCTTTTTATCTATACCTTTTATCCTATCTACCATAATTCTTCCTTTATCAATATAAAATATACTATCAAAAACAATTAAATAATATAGATTACTATGGACACAGAATTAGATAAACTTTTAGACCAAGTTCAGTCATTTTGTAGCCCAATCGACGCAAAATTGTACACGAAATTAGTCAACCAATCGCATAGTAGACCAAGTCTTATGTTTACAGCTTCACAGAGTTGGAAATCTGTCGTTCATAGGTTAGGATCTTTTGGTCCACACCCTGCATTTTTAATAGATGCTGGAAGTAGCGAAGAGGGATCTGATGATGACATTTGCTTTCCATCAATCCGTCAAGTAACAGAAAGCATTTTAGATAGCCAATATACAAATATTACAGTATTTTTTTATGTAGGATACACCAACACATACAAGGTATCATCAGCCTGCTTTGATAATCTTTAATATTGATAAGAGGATGTCTATGTATCAGGCTAAGAGTATTTTAATGAAAATGGGCAATGGGGTTTCGAAAGTTGTCCCTGTAGATTTTGCTTCTGACAATGGGTTTATTCATTGTGGAGTTGTGTACTTTTCTAATCTAGAAGAAGGTAAGGGCTAGAAAGCTTCATCAATGTATACCAGGCTATCTAAATATGAGAGAAGAGGTCGTTTAGGGTCTAAACTTCAGAAAATCCCAGGGGCGCAAATCCCTATGAGTGTTAGATGGTTTACATATCAAGTATTAGATTCAGGACTTGAATGGACTGCGGTTATGCTTAGAGGATTAAGGCAAAACGTATCTAAAAGGGAAATTGAAGAGAAGTTTTCAGGTTTATGCATAAGAGCAGAACAGCCAAGAGACTTAAATGGAGAATGGTGTACTCTTGTTATAGTAAAATCTATCATTGAAGCTGAAAAAATCATTAAAAACTACAAGTCCTCAGGACTATCTGGAAAAGTTGATTTACACCCATATTCTTCTATATTTAAAAACCCTGAATTATCATTGGATATTGTATTTCATGAATATAGGAAAAGAAGGAAAATGCTATTACAGCCTGGGTGTCTTAAAATATTAAGGCTTACTGACACACATAATGAGTCTGAAGATGCGAAGTCACTTATAAGTTCAGTTTCAGGTACAGTTGAAGATGGAGAAATCGCTGACACTGAGACACCTTCTTCAGATAATCTTGAGAATTGTTATGTGTTTTATGAACACCCAGGAACTTATATCAATAAAGACGAAGAAGTTAGTTTTCATTCAGGGGTTGTGGTCAAAACTGTTTTATCTTTGCCTAATAAAGTGAATAATTATAGCCAATAAGAACTTTGTCAGATTGGATTTATAGGGTTTTTTAATGTGAGATATAAAAAAATATGCTAAAAAAGTGCAGGATATTATAATGTTGTGAGTGTATATGGAAAGGTATAAGTAAGCTATGTGATGATATAGGAAAATATTTATAAATATTTTGAGATTAGTTTTTCATTTGAATTATTATTTGTTATTAGAAGCAAGTAAAGTGGTTTATTGTAATAGGATATAAGATGAATTTATGAATGAAAGATGATAAGAGGGTTGTGGATAAGTTTTTGCAAATGATTAAAAAGGTATGTTAGAAGGGAAGTTTTAGTTGTTTAGGATTTTTTATGTCAAATACTGTTTTGGTTTATGATAATGTTTTACTAGAGTTGAAATAATTACTTGATTTTACAAATTTAACAGTTTGTTAATGTTTTTTTATAGTTTTTATTTTTTTCACAGCAAAAAGAAAGTAAAATTAAAATAATGATGAACAAAATCTTAAAGCAAAGCTAAAAAAAATTCCTACTTCTCAGCCTACACAAACTAAATAATTATCAAATAAAAACAAACTTTTAATGAATTTCTGCTATAATAAACACTCATAAATACTATCATCAAAAAGTAAAATCCCACAAATCTCATCATTTCCAAAATTTTCAATAATTATTCCTCTCCAATACATAAACCTCAAATCCAAAAGCCTAACTTCCTTTCATTATTTCCACAACACAAAAATCACACCCTAATCAGCATCTTCACCCAATAATTCCCATCTTTAAATTCTCTAAATAACTTTAATGGATCTCCAGGAAATAGAGACCCATCAAAAACAATCAAACCTATAAAACGTAAAATTTTCATCATCACATTTAACCTAAACTAAATAAAAACTTCTTATAGTGGTTGATAATAAAAATGGGAAGAATGCATTCAGATGGTAAAGGTATTGCGGCTTCAGCCTTGCCTTACAAGCGCGCTCCTCCTACCTGGCTAAAAGTTTCAGGCCAGGAAGTCAGCGAGCACATCGTAAAATTGGCCAGAAAAGGTCTTTACCCATCTCAAATCGGGGTGATTCTAAGAGATACAGCCGGCATTCCCCAAGTGAAATCCATCACCGGAGCCAAAATCCTAAGAATCCTCAAGAAAAACGGCATTGCTCCAGAAATCCCTGAAGATCTTTACAATCTCATCAAAAAAGCTGTGTCTGTAAGAAAGCATTTGGAAAAGTTCAGAAAAGACAAAGACAGCAAGTTTAGGCTTATTCTGATCGAATCCAGAATTCACAGACTAGCCAGATACTACAAGCGTACAAAGAAGCTCCCTGCAAACTGGAGATACAACTCAGCAACAGCTTCAGCTTTAGTAAGTTAATTTAGAACCAATCTAATATTCTATATGTTTCATATAATTTTCAGTTTATATGAGCTTTTAGATTAAAGGTTTTCTTTAGAATGATTGGTTTTTTAGCTTAGGAGCTTACAAAAAATGGTTGGAATTGAAAGTTATTCTAATCTTGCCAAACAACAGGAGGATTTAGTGAAGAAAGGGTTCTGCTTTGGACAATTAGCTGCTGTGGCCTTATATGCGAAAATGCCTCAAGGGATAAATTTCAAAAGTTCTTTTAAATACAACACTGGGTCAGATGATATAGTCCAAAACACTTCTTCAGCATATTTGCATTACAAGTCAAGTCAATTCACTTTGAAAGAAGAAGCATTTTCATCTAGTCTTTATAAAGTTGTATTAGAACTTATGCCATCATCATATAAACAGTTTAAAGGTAAAGTCGAAAGTGAAATTAATGGGAAAACTGATTCAAAAAAAATAACTGCTTCAGTTGAGTATTCTTCTAATAAAGTTAAATCAAAAATTGCTATTAATGAAGAGATGCTTGTTAAAGCTAGTGCTGTTGGAGAAGTTAAGCCTGGAAAAGGTCTTGGAGTTGATTTAGCATTTGATTCACAAGCTAAAAGATTTGCAGGTTATAATGCAGCTTTATGGTGGTATGAGGATAATTTTAGAGTTGTATTGAAGCATATAAGTGTTGATAAGAAAAATTATAAGTTTGGAAATTTAGGGTTTTCTGGGCTTTATAATTGGTGTCCAAAACTTAAAGTTGGTGCTGGGGTAACTTATGCTAAAGGAGGGGATTCAGAGATTAAAGTTGGTTTACAGTATTTACCTGCTGATGGAAGCGTTTTTAAAGCTAGAGTTGATCAAGGAGGGGTTTTAGGTTTTAGTTTGAGGCATAAAGTGTGTGAGAGAGTTACTTTGGTCACTGCTTCACAGTTTAGTATTGGAGATCCAAGAGCAGTGTTTGGTTTGAGAGTTAAGATTAATCAATAGTTTTTTAGTTTTATTTTGACATTTGAAGGAATAATTTTAAAAAAAAATTGTGGTGGATGAATTTTATTAGCGGTATTGAAGAAGTTTATGAGTTATTAGAGGAAAAGTTATGTTGAGATTATAATATAAAATGATTATTTTTTGGGTAAATTATCTGGATTAGAGTGAAATTTATGATATTTTTGAGATAAAAAACAGAAAATCGTGATAAGCATAACTTTTATCGTAAATATAAAGCTAAATCATAATCAAACTAAACTCAAAAGCCAAAAGTAAAAAAAAAACTTATCTAAACCAAAAAATCACTATATATCCCAAAGCACTTCACCTCCCTTTCACCAACCTTCTATCTTCAAAACCACTTATCATATCATCCAAAAAAACTCTTATTTTAATTTGTTATATTATCTATCTAATTAATCAAAAGGGCCGCAGCTTCTCTAGCTCTCTTAATTTCAAGTTCCTCATCCATAGCTGCATCAAAAACTTCTTCTTCAATAGCATGTTCAGTCTGTAAATCTGAAATCATATCATTAATCCCATCAATCGTATCTTGTGCTTCATCAATACAAGCTTGCCTTTCTTGAGGATTAGGAATTTCTTCACATGCTTTAATATCTGCCATAGCTTGACTAATAGCACCTTCTGTTTGTGAATAGAACTCATCTTCAGCTGAAGCTTCTGACATTTTCCAGTCATTTATTTCTTTTTCTAACTGTGCAGCAGTCATATCTTCTACTGGGATAGAAAACTCAGGTAATCCATGTCCAGCAGGAGGGTCAACTTCATCATAAGTGATTTTCCCATCACCATTTCTATCATCTTGGAGTTTTAATGATAAGAATTGAGATTTAAATACCTCAGAACGTGATATGACAGTTCCTAATAGAATAGCTATCAACAATAAGACTTTCATATTATAAGTTACCGTTTTGGTTAAGAATTTTATGATGAAATATGATTTAAGAAAATAATATGATTGAATAAATTAAAAGATGAGAAAGGGTTTTAAGAATTAGATTAGGGGTTTTTGAAAATGATTAGAGGTAAGGGTAGGATGATTATTTTAAGATATGAATATTTGGGAAAAGGTTTTAGATATGGGAGAATTTATAGATAATGATATGATAATAGATATAGAAAGGGTGGATAAGATTTTAATATTATTTAAGAGAAAAGTGATATTAGAACTTGTGGGGTTTAAATATATAGGAATTTTATTATGAGAAAATAATATTAATTTGATACTAAATTATTATAAGCAATATACTGCCATAACATCCCACGGTCAGTATTGAATTTATATCAGAATTTTATATATACCTAACTTGAAATAACATATTAAAATGAATAAATTTTATATCCAGTTCCCTTATTTTTTCTTAGGGAACAAAGGTAAGAAATTAGCTTCTTTTTGATGTTCATAATAAGCAGAACTAGCCGAGCTTTGTGGCCTAGAAAAAACAGGTGAAACACTTCTTGTAATTTTCACCGTTTCTTTAACATTTTCATATATCCTCTCTAATTTTTTTTTCTGTTCACTAATTGTATCAGTTATATGTTGAGTCTCTTTATAAATTTTCATATAAGCTTCTTCTTTCAAATTTATTTTATCACAATTTTGACTTAAATTCTGATAATTTTTATTATATAAATCTGTTATAGCCCCAATATTATATTTCTCAAGTATTCCTAATACAAATTTCATTAACCCTAAAGCTATAAAAGATAAATTTTCAGTATTCTGATTCATTTTTAATATAAAAGCTTCTTCAGATATAAAAATGTTATTGAATTCTGATTGAACTTTTGAGTTATCCTTGATTGAAGATAACATAAATTTTGAATATCTTTGCAACTCATTATTATTATCAGCTTTAAATGATTCTTGATAATTAAGAAGTTGTTCATGAAGTTTTTTATTAGTGATTTCTAATTCTTTTCTTTGTAAATATTACTTTTCCATTTCAAGTATGCAGATTTCTCGACGAAGTTTTGTGATTTCTGTGTGTTTCTCAGTGTTTTCATACTGCGATAATCGGGAGGATTCATTTTTAGTTTGATTGATTTTTATTGATGATTTAGAATAATTTTCAGGGGCATTTTTTGATATGTTTTTGAGTTTTTGGGATGTTTTTTGCATGATTTCTTTAAGTTTACCTACAGAAGTTAAGGTTTTAAAAGAACTTGATGAAGTCATTTTCGGAGAACTGCCTTCTCGTGGTACTTCACAAGAAAATGACCCTTCGTTTAGGTTGGCTGTTCGTGTGGTAGGCCGTTCTGAATAAAGTCTTTCAGTTAATTTTTTTGATGATAGAGGTAGTTGTAAATTTAACCTATGGTTTTCCATTCGCTTTATTTCCATTTAAATTTAAGCAAACACTTTAAAAACTGGTTTTTAAAGTTTCTCATGAAGGAACAAAAGATGAAAACGCATAGCATAAAAACAAGCAAAAAGAGCGTATAAGATAATAAAAAAATACAATATTTTTAATAATTGTCAGGCATAAGCCCAAAAAAAAATTTTAAAAAATTATTAAAACCTAAATTCGCATAAGAAAGTTCTGGAGTTAGCATATAAAGTCTAAATTTAACCAATAATTACTATAATAAAATAAACAGTTTTTAATAAAAAATATATCTTAATGTAAACTGCAACTTAAATATATGCTAGAAAAGTAATTTAAAAAAAATCGAAAAAAGAAAAATCCTCAGGAAGTATAAAGTATATAAAATAACCAAAGTCGTATTATAAATTTATGAACTATTATTTCACATTTAACTTTTTTTTTTAGATACAACAAACTTATATTATCATTTAAATATTCAAATATCACCATTTTCTTTAAACTATCTGACAAGGAAAACACATTTTTTCAACTTGGAGATTAGCTCCGATAATCCACTACTATCAGCATAACTTGAATGTCTAATTTCCAAACTCCAAACTACTCTAAAACTTTATCTTATCCCTTCATATTTTATCTCCTTAAATCCAAAGCAGCCTTTTTATTAAAAATCTCACAAAAGCTATTCCTATTTTATAAATCCACACACTTTTTCTTATCATATTAAATATCATTTAAATAGCCATATCTACTACTAAAAAAGGTTCTCTAATAATTCATATATTAATCATATATGTTAAATCTGATTGCCGAAGCCAAAGCTAAATGCAATTCTCTTCAAGAAAAACTCACTGATGATAGTTTCCTCAACTACATCATCATTATCCTCTATCTTCTACTTCTCGTAACCTTTACTTAGCTGTCTATATTGAATTGGACAACAGTGCTTTTAATGCATTTACTCCCTTTCTGCATATATCTAATCCTTATGCGGAAAATCGATCATATTCATACAATTGGAGTCATAAACTACCTTCCTTTACCATTGCAAATGTTTTTTACCGAAATTTCCATATTCGATGTTCTCTGCAATCTATGGTTTGTCCCTCGAATAACTTTGTATATTAAAAGGCTTTTTCTTCCTTTCTTCGTTAAAATGACTAGAGATGAAGCTTTTTCTCTATTCCATGAATTAGACCCAGAAGTTGCTTTAAAGCTAGACACTAAAGGAGTTGTGAATATTCTCCCTGAAAAAGTTGCAAAGGCAATATTACCTAAAAATAGTAGTATTTCTAGAATGTTACCCCCTGCAGCTGAAGATATTAATGTGATTAGCTATGATGAGAATGGGGCTAGGCTTAAAAGGCAAAAAACCCAGTTAATAAGCTCTGGATTTAGAAGAAGTCATGTGACTACAAGTCGTATTAATCAGAAAATCTCGGATATAACTACTAAGATACCCACGCTTGAGCCTTTTTTCGGCAAGATTCTTGGCAACCAGTTTCGCCAGCTGATGGCTATTTTTTCACCTAAAGTTTTGGCGATGAGTTCGATTTTCGCTGGTGGAGGAATACTTTTGCAGGTTTATTTTTCTAAGTATGCAAGGAAGTGGCTTGCTACTGGATTGAAATTCTCGATTTTGACATGCAGCTTTGCTTTATTGGCCTTGTCACTTTTTGGACTTGCAATAAAGTTTGTTCATAAGAAAATTGAAGAACCAAAAAAACAGGAAAATGACCAAGTTCCAAAGATTTTTAAGGGGATCAAACAGATAAAGTCACGATTCAACTCCAAGGCTGATAAGAACAACTTTTTCAGCCCAGATTTGAAAATGGCATCTTAAATAATAGAGTTTTATGGTTGAGTTGTATATTTGGGAAAATTTTAGTTTTGGTTATAACATTTAAATTCATGTTAGAATATTACCTTTAATCGAATATNAATTCATATAGTATTTACATGTAAAAAAAGTTATCTAATATCATTGTTTATTATTTTCAATATCTAAAGTACATTATCCTATATAAGTTCTATTAGTTTTTTCAATATTATTGAATTTCATATAGGATCTAATAGTTTGCTTATATATTTTTTGTATCGCTCTCAATAACTGTCTAATTGATTCTCCAACCCCTTTACAAATATCCTCTTCCACAAACATCAGCGAGCTTGGAAAAGTAGGTTTTGCCTTTAGTACTTTCAATGCTTTGTTTATATTATAAAGTGCAACAGCATTACTTTTTGGTTTCATTTCTACCCCACTCAAACTTTTCCTTTCTAATTTCTCAACAATTTGACACAAAAGTACTCCTGACTTAAATTCTTCAATTTCCTTACAATGAAATTCAAATGGTTGTATATTAATCCCAATATTAAATACCCATTCAAATTCCCCAGGATCTAAAAAAAAGTCTTCAGCAAGGTTATATTTTTTTATAGGCGTAATATCTTCCTTTTGTCTTCTTGTTGTAGCGCATTCACGTAAAGAGTCAAAAGATTTATTTAAAAGCAAAGGTATACTTCGAATAGGACTTATATCATTTTTAGCTTTACGGCCTAAATAAGGTCCATCGCTATGATAATTTGGGCCCCTTTTTCTAGGAGGCAGTCCATCATATAACATATGTAAATCTTCTAATAACCCCATGGCAACTGAATTATTAGCTTCAAGTATATCATCAGCTTTCCATAAGAATTTCTGTGACATTCTATTATTTCTTCTCAAAACATCTAAGCATTTTTCAATATTCCCTAGTTTAATCTTATCAGTCTTAGGGTTTTTCATAATCCCAGTTATACCCATTCCACATTTACTAACAATTTCATATAATAAAATCCCATTACTTATATCTTGACATATATCTTCGAAATTCTCAAAATTCTTACTAGCAATACCAGATACCCAATCAACTAAAGATTTTTGTAATGCTGAAACTTGATCAGGATTATAAGGTAAATCGCTAATAACTTTAGACATATTTCTTGGTATAGAAACAAGTTCTTCTATAAGTTTCCATATTGTAGAATCTCCATTACAAATGTTATCTATAAGTCGCATATATTTCAAAGCTAAACTTGGGTATTTTTCATATAAGAATTTCAAACATTTTTCAATATTGCCTTGAGCTGATGATAATGACCTTGGTATAGAAACTCCAGAGACTTCATAACCTTCTAGTTTTGATATAATTTCATATAATAAAATCCCGTTTCTACAAGGATCATCAAGAAAATGCTTGTTTTCACTTATAAGCAACTTCCCAAGACCCAGATTTTTAACCCAAAGTTTTGCTGTTGAAGTATCGTCTTCATGTTTTGGCTCGATATTTATTGCGGAAAATACTCTTGGGGTTGATATTGGGGTTTTTGCCATACGTTTAAAACTTTGACTGTTTGTTCTTTTTAGAGAATAAAAATCTTTAAGACTTATAAGCATACCATATGTTGCTTCTTCATCACCTTCCATCATACTTTCTGGACTCCATAGGTATTTAGAATTGAATTTTTCTATGTTTCGAAGATAGGTAAAAGCTTTTGAAAAATTTACTTGAATTGATGATTTATTTTTGGGGTTTTTTTGAGCTCCTTTTATTGGCTCGGACTTACCTTCTAAGCGATTTATTAGTTCACAGAGAAGTGAACCATCTTTGAATTCTTCTAAGATGTCTCCGCGAATTAGCCGCAATTCTAAGAGCCAACTTCTTATTGATTCTTTCACATGCTGAGATATACCTGATACACGTGTTCGGATATCCAACATAGATGGGCTATGTTGTAGTCTCTGCCTTGAAGTCACACTACCTGGTGATACTAATCGGCCTCTAGGTGTTCTGTCTCTGCTAGAATTCATCTTTTTATTCTTATATTAAGCATAACCATCTAATGCGACAGCTAACAGAAGAAGAAACTAAAACCTTATTCAGTAAGCTGAAGCTTTTCCTTGAAGAAAATCTCAAATATCTGATAGACCGCGAGGATGAGGACCACGTGTTCCGTCTACAAGAACAAAGAATCTACTACATGAGTAAAAGTGTCCTTGACATCGCACAACTTTTTGGTCGTGACGAACTCGTCTCAGCCGGGATCTTTGTAGGTAATTTCACAAAAGCAGGTAAAATCAAGTTACACATAACAGCATTACCTTTATTAGCCAAATATGCGAAATACAAAATTTGGGTCAAACCTGGTGGTGAGCAAGTTTTTCTTTATGGGAATAACGTTCTTAAAACCCATATAGCTAAAATGACTGAAAACACTCCACAATATCAAGGAGTTGTAGTGTATTCAATGACTGATGTTCCACTTGGTTTTGGTGTTGTTGCAAGGTCAACAGAACAAAGTCTTAAAATCCAACCTCATGATGTTGTTGTTTTCAACCAAGCTGATTTGGGAGAATATTTGAGAACAGTTGAAGAAAAGTCAGAGTTTTAGTTTATTAAGTTACTAGTTTATGATTAGTTTGTATAGATTTTTGGTTTATTAAGGAAAAAATTCGAAGTTAGGATGGGTTGTGAGAAAATTTAAATATGAGTTTGGAATTTAATGAACAGGCTTAATGCAAATAAAAGAAATGAGTGGTTTTGACGAAGAAGCCAAGCGAAATAGCCGGGTTGAAGCTCTTAAGAAAATCTTTGCTGAAATGGATTCTAATAAAGACTTTGTTCTTTCTTATGACGAGTTCCATAACCACTTATCTAAAAAAGCAGGGAAAGCTTTTAGCGATGAGCTTTTATTAGAAATATTCAGGACAATTGATCGTGATAAAAGCTCGATAATTTCTTTAGATGAGTTCGTAAAAGGTTTCAACAAAGCTGAGGCAATAATCCAAAACCAAATCAAACAATTGAAAGCTCAAATTAGTTCAATGAGCGAAAACTATACAGAAACCCAACGTAGTCTTCTTGAAGCTAAAGCTAAAAAGCTTCAAAATATAGGCGATAATAACCTTGTTGTAGTAGTTAAAAAAGCTGAAGGCCTTCGTGCAGGAGGGGTTACAGGTAACAAAGCTCCAATAGTCTGTATTACATGCGAAGGTAGAGAAATCAAAACAAGCCCGGTGCCAAATCCAACTAACCCAGAATGGAACCAAAGTTTTACTTTTCCAATAACACAAGGCATTGGGGATATTCTTATAGAAGTTTATGATACTGAACGAGGTAAAACAACGCATTTATTAGGGGAAGTGGCAATTCCTCTTAGAGCTCTAGAAAATCAAGAATTACATGAAGACTTTCTAGAATTAAAAGGAAGGTCAAATGCTGATAGAGTCACAGGGAAAATCCTTGTGGCCTTACAATGGATACATGACTTTCCAAGCTATTTAGAAAATCTAATCAAAGATTATGAGGAATCTTTAAGAAATGACAAAGAAGAATTGGCTAATTTAGAAAATTACTTAAAAGAACTTGTATCGCCAATTAATACTACAAAACTCCCAGAATGGGTTAGAAATAATGAGAGAATTGAAAGCTTAGAAAGAGCTTTTTCTATGAAATTCAATTCGGTTTTCGATGAAACTCTTGGGAAAAAATTCGCTTGGCCTATTGTCACAAGGATTTCAATATATTTATTTTTGTTACTTGCTTTGTGTAGCACTTTTTTAAGACCTGATTTTTTCAATGTAATGATTATTTAGTTGACTCTTGCGGTATCAGCTTATTGTCTTTATGTGAAACAAATGGATTTGCCATTGACTTTTAGAGTTATTACAGTAGGGGTTATACTTTCAGAGATTTATGATATTATTTGGGTGTTTAATTTCTTGGTATGATATATGTAGGATTGGCTTGAATACCCATTTATGTTTAAGCTTTCGTTTTTACTTACGATTATCAACCTTCTGGCTAAGTTGGTTTTCGGCGCTGTGTTTTGGAAGAATTCTATTGATTTAACTTAGTATTTAATATAAGAAGAGTCTAAGTTGTTTTTTGGTTTTTAAGATTTAAGGTAAGGATTGATGGAAATTTGTATTTATAAGTTGATGGGGAGATGAATATGATTTAATCAGTTTTTAAGTTTGTGACTTTTATGGATTAGGAAAGGATTTTTTTTAGGTTTTTGAAAGCTGATTAAGGATTTTATAAAAAAAAAACTTGAAGATTGAAGATTTTAATGAAAAAATTACAGGACTAGTATTGCATCAGTTGAATTATAGCTTTTTATATAAAATAAAATAATCTTTAAGACATACTACAAAAGATTCTTTATTAACTATCTTCGTAGAAAAAATAATAAGATGCGAAATTGGGTTTGTGATAAAAGAGCCTATAAATATTGTATAAATTAAAGTTTCAAGGTTTTTTTGATTTGATTTAAGTTGCTAATATGTATTGAAAAGCTTTTTAAGCCCACATATTTTTTTATAATAATGCTATAAAGTAAATCAGCTGCTATAAAGTATTACTTAATATATATCCTTAAAATGTATATCCCAAAAACTAAATACAATTAAAAAAACTGCCAAATTATATTATTTGCATCATAGATTATCTATTTATTTTCAATACCCTATTCATTAAAATTTACCTATCAAAATCTCCAAATCTCATAAAACCAATTAAATTATACCCTTATCTATTATTCTATACAATAAATTCCTAATAACTAACTTATATGCATAATACCCCTACTTATATATAATTTTCCTACTACTTTTAATTTCATATCTTGTCTATATCCTCATCAAAAATTCATATTCCATAATATTCACATTTTTATCCCACAAAAACTTGAAATCTTCATTTCCATTCCTAATTATTTATAAACCTTTACTTCACATTTTATATAATGGAAAACAAAAGCTGTAAAAACAACACAGCCATGCTTATGAAATTAATATCACTTCATATCCCTAACCATTTAGCTGAAGCATATATGCTCTATATTCAGCGTATCCTTTCAAGTAATTTATCACAAAGTCCTTCTTTAGAAATATCATCATTCCTTCAGCAGACAAAAAGGCGGGTTTCAGACCAAGCTAATATTAAGCTTAGCAATCTTTGTTCAATTCTTTCAACATCATCAAAACTTAATAAGCCCAAAGAAGTCTTGCATTTATTATTGAAGCTTTCGGATTTTAAGACAGAATTTGTCCCGGGAAACCCAATATTGTCTTTACCAAAGCAAATTCCTCAAGCCCAAGATGTTCAAAAAATTGATTTGCTTATCCCTTCAAAGCCATCTTTTGAAGCCTTGTTAATAAGAGATATACTTTATGCTTTTCAAGGCACTGAAGGAAAGTATTTAACTTATTCTCGCCTTGATGATAGATTTGCTATAAGACAAGAGATTCCAGAGTCAATAAAATATGTAGCTGAAAGTTTAGCTGAATTAGGTTGGCTATATAAAAAAATTGATAAGTTCTTAAAAAATAATGAAGAATTCCCTTCGATTATATGCCAAAGTTTTTGTGCTTCACTTAAAGTTGAACTTAAAGAGTATTTCAGATTTATAGCATTACTAGAAACACAAACTACAGCCAAACTAAAAATGATTGAAATGTGGACAATGGAGCCTTTAGAAAGAATGAGATGGATAGCTTTGATATGTGAAGCTGTTGAAGGTTTAAAAGGTGGTAATTTTATATCTGCTGTATATTCTTATTGCAAATATGGAGACCCAGGTATACAAGTTTTAGTATGTAGGATACTTGATAGTGTATCACAACCTTTTCTTGAGATAATAGAAAAATGGATGCTTGATGGGGAATTAACTGATGTGTTTCATGAGTTTTTTGTTGAAGAAAACATAGAAATATCAGAAGATAAGCTATGGACTGATAAATATAAGCTTATAAAAGATTTAGTACCAGGGTTTTTCTTACCAGAAATCGTTGAGAAAATTTTCATTACTGGGAAAAGTATTAATTTTTTAAGAAAGTGTTGTCAAGAAGAGTGGAAATCTGAAACACCTTTAGATCTCCCTAAACTCAGAGACATCCAAGCTGTAAAAACTTGGGTAGAAAGAGCAGCTGAAGCTACAAATGCTCAGCTTATAGGGATACTCTTTAGCAAATATCGTTTATTAGAACATGCGAAATGTATAAGAAAATACATCCTCCTTGCCCAAGGAGACTTTCATCACTACTTAATGAATCAATTAAACGATATCCTCAAAGAACCAGCACGAAAAATCCATAAACATAATCTTGTGTCGATACTAGAAAATGCATTCCGAGCTTCAAATGCACAAAACGATGACTGGGATTTATTAAACAAACTTAGTAGTACTTTAGAAGAATATACAACTTTAGATATTGGTTGGGATGTTTTCATTCTCCGTTATCAAGTCGATGCACCTTTAAACACAATTTTTAATGAACAAAGCATGAAACAATACACAAAAATTTTCAAACTTTTCTGGAGAATAAAAAGAGTTTATTTTTATATGAATTCTTATACCGACTGTTCTGAAATGCTCCAATTACAACAAATGAAAGATGTTAGATATATACTTCATAAATCTCAAATGCTAAAACTTGAAATAATGCATTTTATAAACAATCTTTATCATTATCTTATGGTTGAAGTACAAGAAAATGCTTGGAATTGGTTTCAGAAAAGTATAGAAAATGTTGAGGATTTAGATAAGCTTATTGAAGTACATCAGCAGTTTTTAGATACAATACTTGAAAGAGCATTTTTGAATATAGAAAATGAAAAAGTATATAAAAGATTATTGAAAATATTAGAATTAGGGTTAAGGTTTAAGATGAGTCAAGAAACTTTGATCAGCTCAGCTTTTGATGAATTAAATAGAAGGACTAAATCGGAAAATGATGATGATCAACCACATGAAAATGTTGAGTTTTATAACCTTTCGAGATTATCGATTGAGAGCATACATGAGATAGATAGGATAAAATTAGTGTATGCTGATGAAATACAATTGTTTAGGAAGAGTTTGTCAGATGCTAACAAGGTGCATTTACGGTTTTTGGCGTTTAGGTTGGATTTCAATGAGTTTTATACGATAAAAAATGGTTAAAATAATTTCATTTTAGCTTGTGTTGATAAATATAGATTAAAGTGCTGATATTTTTTTGTATAGTATTTTTTATATACAAAATATATATGATTAGGTATTTATATATTTTTTCCTTTTATTAGTTCAACTTTATAATCTTAACCTGTTTAAATTTCTAAAACTACACTGAATCTTCAACAACTTTCACAATAAAATATAAAATAATAACAACTTAATAATACCATTTTCTACATACACAATAAAAATCTAAGATTATAAATCATCATATCAAAAATTTTAATTTTCTTAATCTACCCTATTATATAATGGACATTCATACTGTTGGTGAGTTTCTAACCCAAACCCAAGCATCAATGTAAAACACATATAGAGTTGCAGTCCAAGTTCATTTAACCCTTTATCCTTTATCTATGAAGCTTATAACTAAATTAGAACAAGAATTCCCACATATTTCCTTCTCAATCATAGCTGATAGTCCATTTAGTTCATGTTGTCCAGATTTCATGTCAGCCAAACATATAGATTCAACTGCTCTTATACATTTCGGCTATAAATGTGATACTGAATGCCCAATACCAATATTACATATACAAGATCCATTTGAATTAGACCCTTTACTTTTATTAGAAAATCTTAAGTCTTTTGGGCAGAAAATTTATGTTACAGGAACATCAGAAAAGAATATAAATCAAACGAAAAGCCTTTTAGCTGATAATGAAAAAAATGTTGTGGAAACTCAGGATGAGGCAGATTCTGTGATTTTTATAGGGAATGGGTGTTGTGTATCTTCACTTGTTAAAAGCTCGGAACAAAATATATGGACTTTAAGCTCGGATGGACTTGAAATGCATAATTCCTATAGTTTTATTTCTAAGAGGTTTCATTATATTACTCAAGTACAAGACGCTCAAGTGTTTGGTATAATTATTTCTTCCCTTCCAGTTTATAATAGAATAAAAAACAACCTTCGTGGACTGCTTCAGCACCACCATAAGACTTTTTATCCAATTTACATAGGGAAAATTACCGACCTCAAACTTGGAAACTTTCGCGAAATCGACATGTTCATCATGGTAAGTTGCACTAACACCCCACTTCCAGATAACAAAAATTTCTACCGCCCAGTCATCACCCCATTTGAACTCGAAATCGGTCTTCTTAACTCTTGGCAAGGTCATTACTCCACATCTTTTACCAGTGAATTTAAATCATCACCTCTCTACACAACCAAAGAAACTTCATCAAGATTCTCTAATCGAGAATTCAAAGGTTTACAACCAGAAGCTCAAGGTAGTATAAACCTAGAACAAGGCTATAGTGGTATTGCTATGGTATATAAATCTGAACTTTCTTAGTAAAAAATCTCTTTCTCTAAAAATTTCAATATAAAAATAATGTCTGAGTCTTTATTCATCAATTCAGTCTATAAAGCAAATCTTACTGATATGTACAAATTATTAGTATCAAGTAAAATAAACATACATGAATGTCATGATTCAAGAGGTATGAATGCTTTACATATAGGAAGTTTGAATGGAAATTTATCTGTTGTAAAATTTCTTTTGATGTATTCAAGAAAAGTATATAAGTCACCAGATATGGTTAAAGATTGGAATAATGAAAAAAGTGAAGAAGGGTTTATTCCTGCACATTTTGCTGCTTATAGAGGATATATAGTAATTTTTATATAGGAAATACTTAAAGAACTTATTAATGCTGGGGCTGATTTATATGCAAGGAATAATCAAGGGTTAAGTTTAATGCATGTTGCTGCACAAGGGGATCAGGCTTTAGTTTTAGTGTATTTGAAGAATTTAGGACTTGATCCTTTTTCTTTAGATAACAAAAATAGTTTCCCTTTGCATTGGGCAGCGTATATGGGCTGTGAGACTTCTACTGCTGTACTTTTGGCTTGGGGTTGTGATACAGAAGGACAAGATGATGATGGACATACTCCTTTACATTTAGCAACTATAGCTGGGAATTCAAGGATTATAAGAAATTTACTTATAAAAGGAGCTAAAAGGTCAGTTAAAGTAAGAGAAAATTAGGACAAAAAAGAACAAAGGCCAGTTGATATTGCTATTAGAGAAAACAATAAAAATCTTATACATTTACTTAAAGAAGTTAAAGTTATTGATGAATGTTGCCTCAAACCACCTTTAAGAAAACCACAACCTAGCTATTTATCCCTTACAAGCTTTATTGTCCTTTTTTGTATAGGCACTTTAGTTAATTTAGTTTTGAGAACTGATCATAAAAACTATACAACTTATGCTTATGGGGCGATTATATTTTTTTCTGATCTGTTTTTTGTTTTACTTTTAAGTAAAGATCCTGGTTACTTAAAAGCTAAACCTGAAAAGGATTTATTAAAACTTTATACTAATTATGAAAACTATTTAGTATGTCCTGATTGTCAAGTATATAGACCTGCAAGATCACGGCATTGTCAAAGCTGTGATAAGTGTGTAGAAAAATTCGATCATCATTGTCCTTGGGTAAATAATTGTATTGGGGCAAAAAATCTTGGGTTGTTTTTTACTTTTATCAACCTTGTGTGGTTATCTTTAATGTTTACAATTGCTTTGAATATATATGCAATGATTGAACATATGGAAAGTAATATTATAAGTATGCCAAATGAAGTTGATATGGCTTTTTCAATAATTTTTATTGTTATTGCATTTATTTTTGCAATACCTTTGACACTTTTGCTTATTGTACATTATAAGAATTTTATTAATAACAGGACGACTAATGAACGGTTTAGTAAAAGTGGAAATGAATCAAAAGTTTCATCTTATACTGTGAGTTTTGAAAACAAACGTATGGGATGCTGGAGAAATTTTATCGATATGTGTTGCAATATGACAAAACATAATAGGATTAATGAAGAAAAACCTACAAATCAAAGTGTGGAATCAAGTTATTATGAAGTTATGGAAAGACTTAAGCTTGTTGGGGAAGATTAGTATGAATAACTATCTTAAGCTATTTATGTATAATTAATTGTTAATTTTTCAAAGCCCAATACTCACAATAAAATGGAAGTTAAAAATTTAGCTCACCAGGACAAAGATGAGCATCTTTACACATCCCAATACAACAAGTTACATATCGATATACTAGAGCTTAAAGTAAAAGAAAAAGACCAATTGCTATCAGAGCTCTCTTCAATAAACAAAGAACTTTATCAAGAAATGTCTAACTTACAAAAAATGCTGCAGATATCAAAAGATGAAAGAGACACTTTATTAGAAGAAAGTATTAATATCAAAGACCAACTTGTTGAAAAAAATACTTATATCGCATCTCAAGAAACAATAATATCAAAACTAAGATCACGAATTTCTGAAATCACTAACGGTGCCTCATTTTCTTTAGAAGAAAAATCATTAGGATGGGGACAAAAAGAACATTTTCTTCAAGAACTAAAAACCCTTCAAAATAAATATGATAACAGAGAAGATCTTGTTATTTCATTACAAAATGAAAGGGTAAAACTATTAAATGATATTGACAAGCTAAGATATAAATGTGAAATTTTAGATCAAGTATGTAGAATTGTTGATGTACAGCCTGGAAATGTTGTAGAATTCGTTAAAAGATATAGAGTTTCACAAAGTTTTCCTGTTGCTAAAGATAACTCACTTGATATTATATGCCAAAAAATTGGATGTAAGAATTTTGATGAGTTAGTAAAGGTATTTTATCAGATGGAAGCGGAGATTGGTGATTTTAAATTAGTGTTTGCTAAGGTTAAAAGATATTTCCATTTACAACCTGGGGCAAGTTTGGAAGAGCTTGATAGATATGTTGGAAATCTGATAGTTTAGATGATAATTTTTTTTGTGTATGAAAAATGATAATACTATTTTTATTATGCTTTTTTACATCATAATTTTGATATGATAATTTTATATTACTTAATAGTTTGCAAATAATAACATCAAATCAATGTGTAATTCTAGTTACTATATAGCGAATGACTCTAATATTATATCTTTAATTCTAATAAAAAGGCATTACCTAAACAAAACATATAAAATTCAAACTTTTTATTAAAAGTGGTAATATAGTGGGATAATTCAGTTAATATAACGAAATATAACATAAAAATATATCTTAAATCTATCTGCTTCAATAAACACATAAGACAATTTATGATATTTTGATTTGTATCTATAAAAACTTCATCAGCTATGCTAATATTCAATAAAAAATCAATGTATAATAAAAATATACATAAAAATTGAATACTCATACATTAATTTCCTATATTTTAATATAAATATAATATCACCTTTGCATATCAAGCCTATATTTTCATTCAACATCAAATTTCAAATCTATTCCCTTATTTCTTTTTAGCTGCCACTTCATTTTTTATCATTTTTAAATAACCTTTAACAATTTATTTCAAAATGGAAGGCAATTTGAATAAACCACAAACTAATCATAACGTAGAGAATTTCAGAGAAAAATTGAGGTTGATTAGAGTAAATAAACAAAGAACTAGTGTTTTACTTTCAATACCTAAACCCCCAGTGATTAAAGCACCTGGTTCATCAAATATTTCCTCACAAGTTACAGATGAAATTTTTAAACTAAGAAAAAAAATCAGAGATGATCATATGGTATAAAATATATAGATTTATAAAGAAATTATTGAAGATTATAAGAAAAATGAGATGATTATTAGAGATTTGAAACTTGAGAATAAACTTTTGAGGACAAAGTATGATATTGAAAAACATATAAATTTTCAAATAGCTCAGATCAGGAAAGAGGAGATTATTAGAATGCTTGGGGAGATGCAAGAGGAAGAAGAAGATATGACTTATGAGGAGCTTTTGAAACTTGAAGATGAGATTGGAGTTGTGTCGAAAGGGTTTGATATAGAAAAAATTGCAAGCTTGAAAGAAATTGTTTTCAAAACATCAGAAACGTGTAGTATATGCTTCAATGCTATAGAAAAAGGTAACCTTGGGGTTATACTGTCCCCTTGTGGGCATTGCTATAATAAAGAATGCATTGAAATATGGCTACAACAAAGTAAAGCTTGTCCTATTTGCTTACAAGAAGTAACAATAGGTTAACTAATAGAATATCTTATCCAAAGGATTTAGTCTTTTTAAGGTATAAATATGAATTTTTTTATAATAAAGTTTAGGATTATTTAGATTATAATATTCAATAGTTGTTATATCGTTAATGATTTTTAGATTGATTTTATCATTTGAATGCTTTGAAAGTAAATATTAAGACTTATGAAATTTGCTAAGATTTATGTCAAGGATCAGTATAAAATAAGATGATTTAAAGGGTATATAGTCATTATGTTTTAGAAGTTATTATTAATACTTTTAGGGGTAATCGAAAATTAAATCAAGAACTTTCAACATGAGCGAAAATTTGTATATAGCATAGCATTAATACTTTTAATTAATAAAAAATAGTTATAATCAACTATACCCTAAAAATCTTTTTACAAACATAATATTTCATCAAAAATATACATAAATTAATTCACACACAAATAATCGATTTTCAGAAAATTATCCAAATTCAATCAAATCCATAACATAAATTAAAAAGCCTTAGATAACATAATTCATAATACAAAAAAATCAATCATTTAAAAATACAAACACTAAATAATCAAAATAAATTTAACCTAAATATTATTAAGTTCTCCATATCTTCTTAATGAATTTGATTCTTCAACAGAATATTTTCTAACAAATTTATACTCATTATTTTCGTTATTTTCAATAACAACAATGTCATTGATTTTTATATCTATCAATTGTAATAAATGTTGCTGCATATTGAAAATAATATTTTGACCACCACAAGAAATAGCACTAAAAATATATTCCTCTCTTATTTCAGTAATTCTAGCATAAATTTGATGATTTTCTTTTTTTATAAAAGGGAAATTTTGTAAAGAATTTTGGCAGTGTCTGTGATCAATATCATCTTCTTTATTGTAACATGCAATACACCATCTACATTGGCATATTTGACATACAGAAAATAGAGACTTGGGGATTTTAATACATTTTTCTAAGCAACATCCAATTATTGAATCAGACCAGTTGGCTTCATTACAGATAACTCCATCGTGTCTTTTGTTTTTGCAAATACAACAAAACTCTAGATTGCATTTAAAGCAAAAATGGGTTTTGCTTGCTTTGTTGTACTCTGTCAATTCCATACAATAATGACAAGTAAGAGTTTTATAACAATAATAGCAATTAGTTTTAAATTTTCTATCAATTTCACAAGTTTGATGTCGGCACTTTAATTTTTTTCTTATAAAATTATCACAGCTTTCACATCTTAAATCATGTCTACATTTCACACACAGAGGTTTAATTACAACCCCTTCTTCATCTGGATAAATCAATTCACACTTCAAACAAATAATAGTTCTTTTTTTCTTATCATTTCTATAATAAGCTGGGGATATTCTATTCTCATGAAGAATATTTGCAAGTTCAATAAAATCAGGTCTATTATCTTCTTCATGTTCAAGCATTTTTTTAAGTGTATTTCTTAAAGGTTCATTATGGATTTTCGATAACTGATATGAAATGTTTTCTTGTATTAAATTCATGTCGCTAAATTCCTTATCAATTTTAATAAGATTGATCATAGATAAATACACTAATCCTAATGAGTAAACATCAGATTTATAAGGATTATGAAATGTTCTATGGCAATCAGGGTCACTTCTATTAAGCTCTGAAATTGCTAATCTTAGTTTTGGGCTTAGAAAAGAAGGTGTACCTTTTATTGTGTGTTTGCTTTCATCAATTGAAATTTTCGCTTCCCCAAAATCACCAATTTTCATTTCTCCATTTGATGATATAAAAATATTCCCTGGCTTTATGTCTCTATGGCATAAATTTTTTTCTTGAAGACTTTTAAAGCATGTTATTAAGCTAAAAAATGTTTCGTATATGCTTTCTTCACAATAAGGTATTTTACAAGCTATCCTTATTGATATATCATCATATAAAGTTTTCCTATTACAATATTCTGTGACGATATATGTAAAATAATGTGAGTTTACTAAATGAATAAAACATTCGTAGAATTTTATGACTGCAGGAAAACCTGATGCAATTGTAAGATTTTCTGCCTCTAGTTTTTTAGTCTCTGCATCTTCTATATTTCTTGCTTCAATGATTTTTACACAAACTGTGATATTTAAATTGCGATAGTATGCCAATCTGATTTCAACATTTGTATTTTTGTATATAAGTTCTTTAGAAATTTCTAAGTCTTCAAGAGGCATTTATAATATAGATTTAATTTATATAAGTATGGGTTAAGACTATAAGTTTATAATCATTTTGTATTTTTATGATATTTCGGTACTTATTTTTATAGCTATATTCTAGGATTAGCTTAATTTGAAATATAAAAGTATAAGGTAATTTTGTGAAATTTCATGGGGCTTAGAAAAGTGTATGATTAAAGATATTTCATTTGAGGAAATAACATAATAATATTTCTTTTGTGTTTTATAAATGCGATGAATATAATAAATAGGATTTCAAATAAAACAAATAATGTCAAAAATTACTTTTGCTACACAACAAGTTCTTGAATTTGCAAAAATAGTATTACCAGCTATTGATAATTAGGTGTGTCATTAAAAGTTTGTGTATATGTACTATCCTTTTTTTTTAAATATTTTTTTCCTCAGAAATATAGCACTGATCTAAAAAATTTATGACCCTGTGGTATTGACCCCATAAAATCGCTTCTTCTTTAGTTTAAATTTTACAAAATATAATATTTATAGTAAATAGTCTAATATAAGTTTGTGGTTGATTTTTTTATATCGCATTTTTGATTTCAAAAAGCATAGCAATAACTAAATTAACTTAATAAATATAATGATTTAATTAATCACATTTAATATTCTGCAAAAATCATATATGAAAAATATCATCTACCCCTAAAGCTTAAAAAATAATGCCATTTATATTCCTAAAGCAAAAGAAATTAAATCACATTTATAATCTTCATATTTTTTTCAACTACCAAACATATTTTACTCATAATAATACATCTCCTTCCCTAAATGACTTTATAAAGTTCTTCTCACACATTAAAACCCATCAAAACTACAAAATAAAATGTTCTTATAAGATCATCACCATCAAAATTTATCTTCAACATTCTTCTTTCTACAATAACCCTATATCCAAATAATATTTTTCTCAACTTGCAATCCTCTTCAATAGCATAATCTTCCCCTTTTTTTTCTGTAGTAAAAATATAATGGCAGGTCAAAATGTAGTAAATCATATATAGCCTCAATATTTCACTCCAGTAAACCCTCAGAATCCTTATGGTGCAGGCTATGTTGGTCAAGGATATCCAATTTCTAACCAGCCTATTCAACCTTTATTGACTCAGCCTGTAATAATTGGAAATGGTCAAAGACGTCCATGTTGTAGTGCAAACCTGAAATTTGTCATTTATACACTTGTTGTAGGTTTAGAAATTCTTATGACCATCCTTGTCTTGGTTTATAGATGGTTTGGATATTGTTATTGGGCTTTTAGTTTGAGCGATAAATATAAAGTTATGGCTAATGGACATAGTGTTGGTGATAATGATGATACTATTTCTGACTTTTATGACTCGCTCTGCTCAAGTAAATCTAGTAACCCAATACCTGAATGCCCAAACATATGCCAATCACTCTATTATGTGCGTCATTCTGGAGATATTATGTATGCATTCGGATCAATTACTATAGTTATATCATCTATAGCTTATATATTAAGTGCAATAAAATATAAAAAACCAAGTACTAAACTACCGAAATCAATAATATATTTAATCAATGGTATTCCTGTATTGCTTTACTTGATAGGGTTTATTGCATATTATGTATCATCAAAGTTTAGTGAAAATTTCGATAGTATTGATACGCACCCAACTGTAAAATGGACTACTGGTGATGAGGCATATGAATTCTATTGGTCTTTTGGAATGGTCTTCTCGCTTTTTATTCTTGGAGCACAGACTTTTAAGTTCATAACAATCAGCTTTATTCTTAGATACATATAAGAATATTTAAGTAGGATTAGTTAGTAAAATTAAAAAGACTTTGAATAAAATTTTTGTTAATTAAAAGAGTATTCAGCATTGGAAAATAAAAAAATTTAATCATGAGATAAATTTCAGAGATAAAAATATTTGATTCTATTAAGTTTATTAAAAATCTATATTTTATATTAGAGCTTCTTTATTATTATAATACTTATAATATTGTAATTTACTTGTAGATATGATTTATTTCTTTTATTAAACTCCTAAGATAAATTTAAAAAGATTATGTTGTAGAAAGATTAATAAATCAAGTTGGTAATGAGATGAATTTCTGATATTCAAATTCAATAAACTAAATTAGGATTTATGATTTAAAACTATATGCTAATAATATAATTAGAGTTAGGAGGTAAATATTATTTCACGTATATCATATAAGAAGTAAATAGTCTTAAATAATCAGTTTTTTTATTAAAGTTCATCTAATATTAACTTTAAAACTTAGACGTAAACTAAAAACAATATGATACACTGATCAAGTTTATTTAAAAAGGCTGACTGAAGGTGAAACTTCTATTATAATTTTTATCTTAACTTTTTTTAATCAAAAGTTTTTGTTGAATATATTTTAAACCAAAGTTTTGATAATATGAGCAAAAACGATTTCAACTATATGGAAAATAGGTTAATTATATCATCAGGTTTATAGTTTTACAAAGATATGAGTGTAAATTAAATCACCATAAGATTCTTATAAGGAATTATTAAAGTTTAAAAATACTAAAGCCTACTTCAAAAATATACATAGACCTAGAGGAAATCTTAAAAAATTATTCAAATATTCTAGAGAAAATTTTTAGATGAAGAATGAGAAGAAGTCTAGGAAAAATGATTATATTCAAAACTTGGATATTATTATTAAATGATGTTTATAGATAAGAAAGATAGGTTTTATTAAGAATTATAATAAACCAAATTGATTTGAAGGAATTTGTGTTGTTTTGGTTATGAAAATAATATAACAAAATCGAATATTTTTTTTACCAAATTAGGAACTTAGATGCTTTAAAATAATAACTTAATGGAGAAATACTCTTACCTAATAGAATATTTTTTATTACTAGAATTAAATGAGTAAATGCTCTTGATAATTGGCTTGGTGATATAGAAGCTATGATTTTTCTAAGTTTAATGATTGATTATGTTTTCAAAAGGAGATAATAAAAACTAAATATTATCTTGTAGCTTTGGTTTTAATATACATTAAATTATCAATTTCAAGAATTTTATAATCAGTATTATCACTACTATTAATATTATTCTCCTATTGAAATAGCACTATTTGTTCCTAGATGATATAAGTTTGTCTTCAAATATGGAAAGACAAGCAAATTTTAATCATAAATATTTTTTTCTCAATCATCAAATAAGTTATAAAAGTGCCGTAATTTCATAATTTTTACTGAAAAAGCTAAAAAGCTCATGATTCTTACAGAATCGTATTCAATTTCTAAAAAAGAAAAAAAAATTACGGTGAAGTTTAATTAAAAAATTTCAATTCACAAACTTTAGCTTGTTTCATAAAAACACAGCATATCCTATAGATTAATAGTTGCTTATAAAATTGCCTGATACATATTAGGAAAAGTTAACTAAACTTTTTCTGCCACATCAAGGTAAAATTCCACCTGTCTATAATAAATTTAAATCGCCTATCAGAAATAAGCTAAAAACATACAAACTTGATTTGAAGCATCTCAAATACTTTAAAAACTTCAAAAAACACCACAATTCCTCCTGAAAAAAAGCAAAAATATCAAGAAAAATCTCCCAACTCAAATTACCAACAAAAAATTCTAGAACAAGATTGTCTTAAAGTAAATCTCAAACTTCAACAAACAAAATCATAAATTTTTTACAAAATTCTGTTTAACTTTTATTAAATAATTATCTCTTATGCTTTACCTAATAATGCTCTCATATTATCTTAATAATAAAATGGCCAGCTCATCAGTAAATATTACAAGCGAGAAGCAAAAATTATCAGAACTAAAATCAGTAGTTCTTCACCTCAAAGAAAAGTCTTTTAAGTCCATAATAACTTGGAAAAGAACAAAATGTATGGTGAACGATTTGGAAATATTTGAAGCTATAGTTTTATCAACTTTAACCCCAGCTTATTCTTTGAGTGAATTTCATATATTCTTAAAAGAACAAGGACTAACAGTTTGCATGAAAACAAGACTTTTTTCAGTAGAGTTTCCTAAAAGTTTGTTCTTGAAAAAAATAAAAGAAAAGTCAGAGAAATCGTTTATAAAAAACATGGACTTCATGGAAGAAAATCAAGATTTGATATATAACACGATTAAACGGGTACAGTTAAAACTTGAACGAGCTATAAAAATTAACAAACAAATAAAACTTGAATTAGCAAAGTCTGAGACAAAAACATTGAATATGGTAGAAAAAATCACATGTAAACCAAATGAAGAAAGTTTTCAGCTTATAGAAATGCTTACTGACTCATAAAAATTATAATAAATTGTTTTGCTACTTAAATTAGCTTAAGATATAAACTTTATAAAATCAATAATGATTTAAAATAGCATCACTTATTACAATAAACTTATCTCTTATGATTTTTTTTTAAAACCTATCAGTTCTTTTGATGAATTTTACTATAAATTGTGATCATAGATGAAATGATTATAATCACCATATACAATGCAAGATATAAGGATTGCAGGAAGGTATCAGCTAGGAAAGAAAATTGGATCTGGAGCTTTTGGAGATATATATCATGGAATAGACAGCCAAACAAATGATGAAATAGCAATTAAATTAGAAAAAATCAATACTCACCAGCCTCAGCTAATTTATGAAAGTAAGTTGATAAAACTTCTCATGGGTGCTCCAGGCATACCTCAAGTTTATTGGCAGGGAAATGAAGGGAACTACAATGTTATGATAATGGAGCTTCTAGGTTCAAGTCTCGAAGAGCTTTTCACAAAATGCAATAGGAGGTTTTCTCTAAAAACAGTTCTAATGTTAGCAGACCAAATGATATCACGTATTGAGTACGTTCATTCACGAAATTTTGTTCACAGAGATATAAAGCCTGATAATTTCCTTATAGGCATAGGGAAAAGGACAAACTTAATCTATGTTATCGATTTCGGCCTGGCGAAAAAATACCAAGATTCGAAAACAAAGCAGCATATCCCTTATCGTGAAGGAAAAAGCTTAACAGGTACAGCTAGATATGCTTCTTTAAATGCTCATGCAGGTAGAGAATTAAGTCGAAGGGATGATTTAGAAGCTATTGGCTATGTTTTGATGTACTTTTTAAGAGGAAGTCTTCCTTGGCAAGGCATTAATGCTAGAAGGAAAGAGGAAAAGTATAAGAAAATTTATGATAAAAAAAACAGCACAACTGTAGAAGAACTCTGCGGCAACTACCCTGAAGAGTTCAAATCGTATATAAATTACACAAAAGGATTAGGGTTTGAGGAAACTCCAGACTATGGTTATGTGCGAAGACTGTTTAAAGATTTGTTTAACAGATTAAACTTTGAATGTGATTATTTGTATGATTGGTGCTTACCACCAGAACAACGTCAATTAGAAAATAATACTATTGAAGAAGTGAAAATTGACTCAGCTCCACGATCTGATAGCAGAAAACAAAGCAAAGGTAAAAAAGGAGATAAACCAGAAGGCAAAGGAAAAAAGTGCCTGATTTTCTAAATAGCCTAAATAGTTAACATTATCTAATTGGCTTATTTATTATACTTAGAAGATTTAGCAAGAATTTTTGCTTTGTGTTGGCTTGAGGAATAGTTTTTAAGCTTATCAATAATATTATCCTAATAAACTCATAAAGATAAGTGAAGCTTTTTCAATATAATTCATAAGATTAGATATGATTTTGGCTAAAGGATTTTTTAGGAGTTTGGTAAAGGTTTCAATGCTTATATTTGTAATGATAAGTTATATATTTTTAAAATTGTGTAGGTGATATGATAAGCTTTTTGAAGATTTTAAGCAATTTTTATCAAAGCTATAGATGAAAGTGGATTGTAAAATTAAAACATAATGATTCTACAAATAAATACCAATCATATAATAATCTTGATATAAATTATATAAATCTTAGGATTTTAATATGCACTGATCTTATGTCAAGAGGTATAGATTTTCATGGAATCCGTTTAGTAATTAATTTTGACTTTCATCAAAGTGTAATTAGTTATATACATAGAATTGGAACAGCAGATGAAATCGCTAAAGCAGTGGCATTTTATACAATTGAAGATGCACCTTATATTAAAATGATTGCTAATGTTATGAAAAAATCAGGCTNTAGTTATATACATAGAATTGGAACAGCAGATGAAATCGCTAAAGCAGTGGCATTTTATACAATTGAAGTTCCTGAGTGGATGATGAAGCTGAAAACTCCAAGCAAAGAAATGAAGAAAAATCTTGAGAAAAGGCCTGTGAGACGTGAAAATATATCGGGTAAATATAAAATTAGTAGAAGTCTTAGGAAGTTTATGAAGAAAAAACAACAACAGAGTTCTGAAGATCAAGTTGAAATAATATAAAAATCTAAATAAATGGATTTTATAATTTATAAATTCTAATATGAATACAGATACAGGTTCAGAAGCTATCACAGCGATTGAGAAACTAGAGAGACAGAATGAAAAATTACGTGCTGAATATAAAGAGCTAAGCGCAGCATTAGAAGCAGCTAAAAAAAAATACAAAAACGTAAAAATCCCACAAGTCTCAGAACTTAATGAAGATAGAGAAACAGTAACTGGCAATTCAAAAATAAATTATTACAAACAAGAAATATCACGAATGAAAAAAGAACTTGAAGGGAATTTAAACATAAGTAAAATCACTGACCTTGAAAACCAATCAGCATTTTTATCTAAAAAAATAGAAGAATTAGACTCTGAGCATCTTTCCTTAAAGAAAATAGAAAAACAGCAACAAAAAGCTTTAGACTCAGCCCATCAAGGAAATTCGTATCAAGATAAGATTAACAAGCTTAAAGATGATATTCGCCAAGCTAAAGAAACTTATAGAGAATTAGTAAAAAGACAAAAAGAAAATGAAAAAATCCATAAAGCTCAGCATGAAAAATGTGTAGATCTTGAAGACAAATGCCGTAAATTGTATGACCAAATCAAAAAAAGGAAAAGTGAAGAAGAAGAAAAAAAGAAATCTGAAAATGGAATGCCAGATATTACTGAAGATACTATACATGATTTAGAATCTAGGATCAAAGAAGCAGAAATACGTGCAGCTGAAGAAGAGAAAAAAATGCGAAATAAAATCAAAGAACTTGAAGTTCAGGTTAGGGAAAATAAGCATAATCTTGATATGCTAAAAATAAGGCTTAAAGAAAAAGATCAAGAGTGCCGGCTTAGCGCTTTGAAAATAAAAGAACTTAGAAAAGCTATGAAACATAATCAACTTAGACCGTTAGAAAAAAATACAGACAAAACATCACCTAAAAACTTAAAAGGTATAGAAAAAGATTCTGAAGAAGCATATGATGTACCTGAAGAAGCTGATTATTCTGATAAAGACAATAAAAATTTTAAACCAGAAAAAGTAAAAAAAAGCCAGGAATCCGCAGATCGTGAGCGAAAACAAAATGAAGTTCTTGAATATGAGCATATCGAAAAAGAAAAGCAAATAAAAAAAGAAAACAAAGGCATACTTGACCTAGAGAGCAAAGAAAAAAACCAAAAAATCCCTAAAAAAAAGGAAACCAAAAAGAATGAGTATGACGACGATTTTATCGAAGACGAAATTGAAGGACAATATGAGGAAGAAGTTGATGAAAAACCTCCAAAGAAACAAGGAAACACTAAACCTAATTTCAACTTTTAATAGTAAATAGCTTATTTAATGTATCGAATATTAAAATCGATTGAATATGGTTTGACATATAAATATGGGTTCTACTAATTCACGTATAATTAAAAGTCCAGCAGTTAAAACCATAGATTTGTCACCCCCTTCGAATTTTCAAGCGAAAATCGGTCAGTATCTTTATGAGCAAAATGATTTAGAAAAAAAACATCAACGGCGTTGGGAAAAATACTTAACAAAAAATCAGCCTTTATCTTCAATGATTCACAGTTTTAAAGAATCTAAATTCCATAAAGGCTTCCCTCAAAAATACAGATGGGAATGTTGGAAAGCTGTGCTTAAAACAAGTAGTAATATTAAAGATTACATGTCGATTCCTATGACCAATGATTATGCTCACGATATATACAAGGATTTAGACCGAACATTTCCAGAACATAAATATTTCAATAAGTCAGAACTTGGTTATTATGGTCAAATAGCTTTGAAAAGGATTCTTAATAAATTCGCCCATAAGTATGGAAAAATTGGTTATTGCCAAGGAATGAATTTTATAACAGGGTTCCTTTTAATGGTCTCAGGAGGTAAAGAAGTAGAAGTTTTTGCATTTCTTGAAGCTTTTTATATAAAATACACCCTTGAAGATTTTTACACAGAAGACATGAAAGGTCTTAAGCATTTCCTTTGGATTTTCGACAAAACTTTTGAGTCTAAATTTTGTAAACTGTATTGGCATTTCAAAAATGAAGATATTTCAGAGGATATGTGGGTTTTAAAATTTTTCCTGACAATTTTTACATCGACTTTTCCTATTGAAATTACCGTTTTTATATGGGATTTGATACTTTTAGATGGATTTGAGAATATTTATAGAGTAGTTTTAGCTTTTTTGAAGATGAATCAAGAGAAAATACTTAAGTTATCTACTTTTGAACTATTGCAATTTTTGAATAGTCCTTATCAGTGGCATTTAGTTCCTCAAATTTTACTGAAAAAATCTAGGAAAATCAGATTAAGCAGAGATAAAAGAGATAGTTTTGAAAGAGAATATAAAAGTATGCCATGCCCGAGTGTTGAGTATTTAGAGGTTAAAAAAGAAACTAAATCGGTTGTTAGTTCACCAAAGATCACTGTACAATTAGTTACTGAAGAACCTCCAGTACTTTTTCATAAGAATAAAGTTGCTACTTATAATGGGTATAGGCAGATAATCAACCCATTTATAGTTGAATCAACTTTAGATAAGAGTTTTTCTGATTCTGGTAGGGATGATAGCTTTAATGCTGAAGACGTTCTTAATAATTTGGTCTCTGAAAATGATTGGGACAATTTATATATACGTTAGCATCTTAATTAATAACCATAATTTTTTTATGCTTGAGTTTTAATTTTTGTATCTTTGATAAGGTTTTTTATGTAAATTTAAAGATAAGTTGTATAGGATTTTTTTTTTTGATTTAGTGGAAAATAAGTATTTATATGAAAAATTAAAGTAAATAATATAATAAGTAGCGTGATATAGACTAAGTTTATTCTTAAAAAATAGTTTATTTATTTTGTATGATGATTTAAAAGAATTAGTAATAATTAAATCCTTAAAGAAATTATGCAAATGTATTTTAATTAAATTTTATAAGAGTAACATAAACAGAATTACTTAAGAAGCATTTTTAAGTTTGATTTTTAAATATTGAATAATGAGATAGCATATACGATTTTTTAGTGTATTATATAAAATATTATTAAAAGCAATAACTATTCCAGAAGTTATAATTTTTATAAACATTATTTTATTTCTCACAAAATTCTAATACCTTTTTTAATCTATATTAACTGCATTTATAGTTTAAGCAAAAAAAATATGGGATTCCATTTATAATATGCTCAAAGTTCTTATATTTCTAGCTGCCATAGCTTTTGCTGAAAAGCTCATGCTTACTGTAGAAGAACTTGAACAATATGATGGAAGGAATGGAAAAATCTATATAGCTGTTGATGGGATTATTTTTGATGTCACTGATGGACCATCTTATCAACCAAAAGGTAGCTACTCCATGTTTGCAGGAAGAGATGTGACTGTAGCTCTTGCTAAGTATAGCTTTGATAAAAAGTGGCTTACTATGAGACCTGAAGAGGCTAACTTGACTGAAGGTCAGAAGAAAGCTGTTGAAGGCTGGAAAGATTTCTATGCTGAAAAATATCCAATAATAGGTGAGTTGATTCCATCAAAACCAAGAGAAGACATTTAATTATTAGATTAGCTTCCTAGATTTCTTCTTTTATTTTACAAAGAATGGTTTATTTCCCAATTTACAAGGTGATTTACAATCATCCTTTATTTATGCTAAAATGATAATTATAAAAAAGTTTATAATAGAAACCAAATTTACTTATAATCTAATCAACTCCTATCATTTCCTTCGCTTTTTTTATTGGCATATCAAGCATTTCAGCAATTCCTCCAAGCAGTCCAGTCCAGACTTTATCCCTTTTCTTTTCTTCAATCATTACAATTTTCAATTTCCCTTCAATATCTTTTCTCATATCTTCAGAAACACATCCTGCATCTTGTATAATTTTTATCTCATCATCTAAATTCTGCAAATTATTTTTATTATCTTCAAGTTGTTTCTGTATTTCTTCTAAACTCAAAGCATTTTCTAATTCTTTAGTTTGAATTTGAAGTTCCTTAACTTCAGTTCGTATTGTTTCTAATTCTTCATTTAATTCTGCTATCTTATGATCTAATTCTTCAAGTTCTGTTTGGCTAATTTCTGGTATTAATTGTTGATTTACAAGGTAAATTTTAACTTTACCATATTCTTTTGATTGAAATTTACCATTTTCAACAAGTTTGTCAAGAACTTTTTGCATTTGAGGTTTTTTAATTGCACCCCTTAGATTGTCGAAGATGTTAAGTAAACTGTAAGGACGATTTTGATGAAACATGTATTCGAAAACTACAGCTTCATCACCTTTAAGTCCATGATTTTCTCCTGGATCAGCTTCGATTGATAAGGATTCTTTGTTTTCTTCAACTATTTTCTTGTTGTTATGAGATTTTCCCTTTTTTTCAGTGATTTCTCTTTTTTCTTCTTGTGGATTATCATCGTTAAGCTCAGTATTTGTATCATTGTTTTGTGTTGTTGGTGGCTTTTCTTTTGTTTTTATCTTTTTTTCCTTTTTGCCTTTTGCTAGTTTTTCTTCTTTTGGCTCGACAGGCTCTTTATTTTCGTCGGTTTCTTGTGGCTTTTGTGAGTCTACTTTAGGCTTTTTTCTTACCATCCCGCCCGATCTTTTTACATATTTAGTTAGTACTTAGATACAAAGAGTATTTTTACTAATATGAATATTTTATATGGAAGACAAAAGAAGTTACTCGCCATTATATGTAAGTAAGCGTAAGAAAGAACCTTCAATTGTGAATATGCCATTGCTATATTTTCGGGACATTAAAATAAAGAAAAAGAAAACTTTTTTAATTACTTCTGAAGAAACAAAGCCAAAGCAAATTAATATACTCAACCCTATCCATGCAGCGAAATTTGTTGAAATTGAATCAGAATGCCTTTTTTCTACTGGTACTCAGAGTCGGGAAGAGTCAACAATATCACAAAAAAAATCATTTTTAGCAATCAATAACATAAGCAACAAAGAATTTCAAACCAAGCTTCTAAAAAATCTTGAGGACATAGAAATTAAACAAAATCCTGATATTCTTAAAAGGACTTTATCAATGAAACATACACCCAAGTCAATAAATCAAAGTCTTCAAAGAAAGCAATCAATTGATGGAATTTCACCCATAGAATTAGAAAGTCCAGTTATCTTAAAAGATAATCCACAAAAAGTTTTAGTTGCAAACGAAGCTAGTTCACCTGCTTTAAGTCAGGAAGCAAAGAAAAATCTTATAAGCGTAGACAAGCCAAAAAAAAACCAAACTGCAGGAAAGGTAGATGCAAAAGAAGAAAAGAAAGATGTCAAAGTTAGACGAGTTGTTAAACTTGATTCACCTAAAAATCCACCTACTGTAAAAAATCATCCAGTATCTAAGAATCCGAATTTTTCTGTTAAAAAACCTTTACCGAAAAAACAAAAAAATACTCCAATAAATTTTCAAAGTTCATCTGCTGATAGTGATTCTGAAAGATCAGATCAAGATATTATGTCAGATTCACTTGTGATTTCCCTTGACCTAGATTTTGACTGCCTAGAAAAACAATACAATACGCAGAATCAAGAAAAATCAATAACAATAAACAGCCCAATAATTACATCTCCAAAAATTGAGCAAGGTATATTATCAAAACATATAAATTGTCCAACAAAACTAAAAATAAAAGGAGAAAAAGCTCCAATGATAATGAAACACACAAGGTTTTTAAGACCAAAAAACATTAAAGATCAAGGAAGAGAACGGAGTTTTGTTTCGACAAACAACTTAGCATCTATGCCAACATCACCATTTATTTGGAGGTCATTAATGCCAAAAAACATTGAAATGAACAAAAGTATGAACATTTTTAGAGTTGCCCCACATAGATACACTATTGAAAATAATGTATATTCCAAGTTAAGGAAAATTAACAGCAATAAAGCTATGATAAAATCCTTACTAATTGTTTAATGCTAATAATTATGACTAGTCTAAGAAACAAGATTCTGGCGCTTTTTAATAACTTCTTTCAATGAAGTGATACGATTTTTTTCCTCCTCTAGGAATTTAATTTTCCCAACATTGACGCCATGTTGTTTCAGAAACATTCTTCGTTCCTTATCTTTATAATGACCCATAACATTTTCATAACTTGTACTTGCTTGTGTTTTTAAATAATAACGCAAGCTTATAATAAATCCTAATTGGCCAACAGAAAAAGTTATTGGTTCCATAAGATCCCATCCTAACCAATCAACTTCATAGATTGTATAATAGAAAAATCCCCATTGAATGCTTAATACACTAAGAAACATCCCACATAAAAAGTTCGATTTAAATTCGATTTTCCTAGCTATTTGCTGCTCTTTTTCTTTAATATCTTTAATTTGATTGTTTATTTGTCTTTCTGAGTTTTCTAAAGCTTTTAAATAATATCCAAATTGTTCTCCAAGTTCAGTCAGATTTCTATGTATATGTTCTTTAAGCTGGGATTTAGATGTTATCTTAGTATTTTCAAGAGTTTCTATAAAAGAGTCGCTTATTGGCTTTGATTCATTGCTTTGTGAAAGAACAGTTTTTTTAAGTCGATACTCGGTATTGTTAATTGATAATGTTATTTCTTGTTGCACAGCTTCTTTGAATAGTTTTCCAGTACCATTTGAATTGATTTCGAATATGTGGGGATCCTCTTGCTTAATTTCTTGTAAGAAAGATGTAACATCTTGGGAACTGTCTACTGTAAACCAGCATTCACCTAGGCTTGGAAGGGGAACTTTCAGTCGATAAGATGAGCCAACTGGAAAGATGTTTATATTAGCGAAGAATCGCCTTAAAAAAGCCATTATTATTGGCTATCAAAAAGCATATAGTAACTAAATATTCAGAGAGCCCACAAAATTAAAATGCAATAAGAAGATTAAAAATGAGACCTAAGTCCTCGACATCTGGGATATTTGTTGGAGAGTCTTCAATTCGAACTCATTCTCGATCAGCTACTCCTATAAACAACACTTTTCTTACATCAACCCGCGCATATACACCATACCCTTTATACAAACAGAAAGTTCGAACACTTCTTAAACCCCCTGATTACTCAAGACAACCTCCAAACTTCATGAGCGCTAGAGAAACCCGAGCTGATTTCGAGAAAAAAGAAGCATCTTTACAAGTAAAGCTTCTTAAAAAGACTTTTAACATGATGAAAGAAGAATATAATTCTGGTAACCGAAGAATGGATATGCTTATTTCTGAAAGTATACGAGTTAGCGAATTAGAACATGTAGGTCAACATGGAATTCAATATTTAGAAACCCGACTTAAGAAATTAGAAATTGAAGAGCGAAAAATGCTTGATATTACAAGAGAAGAGTTTAATAATAATTTGGTTTATAGGCATGTGAGAGAAAGATTAAGACAAACACTTATGCATTTAGAGCTTAAAAACCAATATCTTCAAGATCAAATCAGATTAAGAGATTTTCTTATTGATGGTGAACATAGGAAAAAAATCAAAACTTTAGAAAACAAATTCACTATGGTCCAGGCATATAAAAATTTAGCTAAAACAGTAAACCTTGATAAAAAAGATAGGTCACAAGATTTAGGAATACTCGAAGATGACATTGAAGCTCGGAAGAAAATCCATGAACTCCGACAAAAACGTGTGAAAAAATGTGAAGAAATCGCAGAAAACGCAGCTATCGAAGAAGGTGATAAAAAAAGTATGAGTATTCGTGAAGGACACCTTCTTCACAAAGCATGGGCTAAATTCCTCACAGCACGTTTTGAAAAAGAAAAAGAAAAATTTGCCCCAATTGATGAAGCTTTTAAAAAAATCAAAGCAGCCACAACAATTAGTAATCCTAAAGAAGTTGTTGAAAAATTCCTTATGAAAGAAGAAAGATTAAGTTCTCTTATGAGTTCATTAAATGATGCTAGAACAATATGTACATCTTACAGAATAAAAAATGATAATTTAGAACAAAAAATAAGTGACTATCTGTTAACTCAAAGAGAAGGAAAAAACATGGATATAAGTAATCTAAAAAGCATTATTGAACAGAAAACTATTAAAATAAACCAATTAAAACAGAAAAAAAATAAACTTTTTGTCACAAGGCAAACACTTAGAGAATGGGCTTTAAAGAAAATAAAAACAATGAAAAATGGTTGGAGACCGCGAGATGAGACGATTAAACAGATATATCAAATCCTTTCCAGTCTTCTTAAAGACAAAATACCAAAATCATCTCCTTTTATTACTGATATATAATTTATTATTAATCTAGTGGTATAGAGATAAGATCTTCTCTTAAGCGTTTGATTGTCCTCTCATATACTTCAGGGTCAACATCTTGGTCAATTTCAGAAGATTTCGAATCTCCAGGACTTTTTTGTTTATTCAAATATTGCCTTTGAAGGAATTTATTAACAGGAGCTTGTTGTTTAGGTATATGAGCAGGGGCAACATTTTTGTTTATTTTAGGAGCAAAAGTGCATTCTTCTAAACCTCTATTGCTATTTTGTTCACGTTCTTGTTTCAAACGATCCTCTCTAGTTTTCTGCCATTCTTGCAATCTTTTTACCCTATCATCAGAGTTTTCTTTTTTTTCATTATTTGCTGATGACAATTTCGGCTTGAAAGTGCATTCTGGGTCAACTTTAAGTCTATCAAAATCTTCTTTAGTTTTTTCTTTCTTTTCTTGTATTGTTTTACTTTGCTGATAAAGAGTTTCCCACCAGATTTTATTTTCAGAGTCATCTTTTTTAATGATTGAAGGAGTGAAAGTACATTCAGTATCTCCAAGGGTTTTTGGAGTTGGTTTTTGTAATAGACGTTCTTTAGCATCTCCAAGTTTTGCAGCAAGTTTTTGAGATCTTTCGCTTATTTCAGGTTTATGGCTATACTCTTCTACTGCAATATTTTTGTTTTGAGGCTTCATGTATCTACTTTCCACATTGGTTTTATTGATTTTAGGAATTGCCGAATTGGCTTCAGGCTCAATTTCCTTTTTCAAATTATCTTTTTTATCTTGATAGACTTTTTGATAATCGATTAGTCTTTCTACCACATCTCCTTCACGTTTTAAGTTTGCGGCAAGTTGGGTGATTAAAGGCATTGACTTTTGTTTAGCCTCGATTTTCATCTTGGCTTCTCGTTCGCTTGCTTCTTGTTTTCTTTTTTGTGCCTCCTGCATTAGGCGGTCTTCAATTTTCCCTTCTCTTTTTGATTTGAAAATGAGTTGTTGAGATTTTCTGGATAATTGTGGGTTTTTCATTTGATCTAACTCTTCGTCTAGCTTTTCTTGACGTTTTTGCTCGATGGTTTTTTTGGTTTTTTCTTGGCTATTGAAGAGTCTGTCTGTTTTTTGGAAGGAACTTACTGATGTACTTTCACCTAATGTTGAAGAACCTGGCCAGAGAATATTTTGACCTGCATACAGTTTTTCATCCTCGATAGCTTTGTCTATTTCGCTGAGCCATTGCTGAAGCTGCTTTCTTTCCATAATTTATTTGGAATATTTTATTTGATAGATGGATTTTATATAAATTTGTTATTTATAGAAAACTCAACTGAATTAGTTTATTATTACTATGATAAAATATTGTGCATATCTTACATGTTGTATCAGTTCAGCTATAAAGCTACATATCTAAACTTATAATTTAAATCTATCTAGGCTTATGCATCATTGAAATAAATATGTCCGAAAGTATTCAAGAAAGATTGAGAAACCTTGAAGAAACAATCAGTAGACTTGAATATCAGCAGGACTCCTGTCGACCTCTTCTCAAAATAGCCCGTGATTCTCAATCCTTAGTAAAAATCGAAGAAACGATTGCAAATTTCAGTAAGCAAAATTCTGACATAGATCACGAATATCAAGTAAACCAACTTGCCTTAGTCGAAAACAATGATCGGCTAGAAAGGGCCAAAAATGATTCAAAAGTTTTAATCAAATCTGAAATGATTCGCAGGGAACAAGCTCTTAAAGACCTAAACGAAAAACTCGGGACAATAGAAAAAACATTCAAAAGTATTGAAAGTGAAAATGCTTCAGCAGTTAAAGAAATCGATTTAAGACTTAAATCTGAAATAACAACACTTGTTGATAGTCTTAAAAAAAAACTAAAAACTGATAGAGAGACAATCCAAGCTGCAGTTAAATCTTCAAAAGTAGAAATAGACAAAGATATTAAAGAAATTAAAGAAAAACAAGTTAATGCTGAAAAGTCTATTGAAGCATTTGAGAAAAGACATTCAGGGATAATTGTTGCTCCTGGGAAAGTTAAAGAAAGAGCTAAGGAACAAGGAGATTTAAGATTAACATTGATAAGTGAAATTACTGGAAAGATTACTAAGGCTGTTGAGGATTGCAAGTCACAGTTTGATCAAAAGTTTAGGACACTGAATTTGAAATTTTCTCAGGAACTACAGAGGATTCAGGGTCAGATAGAGGAAATGAGAAAATGGAATGGAAATGGTAGTGCGTAATAGATAGTAAGGTAAATGTTATTCGAATATTAAGTTTATGAATGAAGGATATGAATTTTTAAGAATTAGTTATGCAATCAAATAACTTTTTTTAAATCTTATCAATATTTTACTTATTAAATACTCTAGGTTTAGGTAAAACATCATAAGCTCCAGGGCCAGGAACCCAAGCTTTAGCCTTTCCTTCCACCTCCGAAAAGCGAATGATTTTATTATTCTTCCTTATGAGTTCTTGCATTTCTTTAGTAAAAGTGTTTTTTTCCGCATTTTTCGATATAGTATTATGTTCAGATGCTCCAACATATAAAGAAACCCCAGGTATGCCTTCCTTATTTTTAATCATTGTTTGTGTAAAATATATTTTTTTAGCTTTAGGTATCACAAACGATTGACTTGATCTTAAAATCTGAGTATCTAAAGCTTTTTCTATATTTTCATAGTTTTGACCTGGTCCTGGAAGATTTTTTTTAGGAGGACTTATATGATATGGTTTATGATACCAAGGATTAGAAAATTTCTTTTTCTTATTATCAATTGAATATTTCCAACATGATGGTACATCTTGACTTAAAGCTTCAGTATTATCTAAAAAACAACCTCTGTGCCCTTTTCTAAGTAAAAATTACCCAAACTTTCCTGATTCTGCTACAATGCTATTTTTTTTTGTCTTGTCTTCCTGAAAATACTGACCTGGTCCAGGACTTGCAGGGCTTATTTTCATGATTTTTTGAGTCATAGTTTGTTTTTCAAGCTTACTAAAGTTCCCTGAGTTTTTAAACCAATTCCTCTTGAATTCATTTTCTAGGTTAATAGTCTTCCCAGGATCATTATCTGCATATTTTTTAGCCTCTTCTTCAAAAAAACATTTTCTAACTTCTTTTGTACTTGCTGCGTATTTGGTTAAGAATAAACAAGTTGGAGGAGGTCGATATTCATGTAAATGCCAAGTTTTTTTTATTTCTGGTAACATGCTAAATGACTTGGAGTGTTTATCGCTGTCCATGGAAATATTTTTATATCAAGTTAATAAGAAAATTGTTAAACAATAGTTTTTATATAAAATTTTGTACTTGTTTGTGGGTAAGATAAAAGGGGAAATACAATAAGTTAAAGGAAAGTTGCTTTTATAAATTAAATTACAAAATCAATGTCGAAAAAGCAGATATCTAAAAGTGTCAATACTAAAAGCAAACCCTTTATACAAACTGAAGAATGGAACTCAAGGTTTTGGATAGGTAAAATCCAAGAATTTAAACCAAAATCTGCGGTTGCTTCAAGAATTGGTGATATTAAATCATTAAAAGGTCCTCAAAAACTGCCAAAGATTAAATCAGCTCATGCATTAGGTGTAGAACGTTCTCCAATAATAGAAGAATCATACACAATGAATAGCTATAAAGGAAGTACAGAAAGTAACTCTAAAACTGAATCACGGAATGGGATGTCTTATAACAATCGAAAAGAATCAAGTTTAGAGAGTAAACGTAATTCTAAGATTGCACTTTCAAAGGATCTACGTAGACAAAGCCATCGCGACCCTGAAGAAATCCAAAAACTTGAGTTTGGAAAAACACAAAAGAATCCTAGTAAAACAGACCAAGAAGATAAAAAAAAGCCAGAAATCTCATTGGCAATAAACAAAAGGCCTAGTAAACGTCTAGAAATCAACCCTATGTTAATAGAAAAAAGCACATTAATTCCTTCAGATACATTTCTAAAAAGCTCAAGAGATAATCCTCGAAATTCATTCTTGAAATATTTGCCAAAATTATCTCAAATCTCAAATACTGGGAATTCTGGCTTTCCTGAGCAAGATGATCTTTACGATTCTTTTGAAATCAAAGAAATGAACTCAGAATCTGATGAAGATGATAAAGTTGAAATATTAGAACTAAAAAAAATATCTGCAGAATTAGGTGATAATTTAATTGAAAATTATCTTATTGAACTATGTCCAGGACTTGCTATTAGTGCATGTAAAGAAATGGTTTCTGCAGCTTTAGTGCTTTTTTCTAGTTCAATATTAGACAAATACATAATCGAAATCCTCTCACAAATGATCCCAAAAATAGCTAAAGAAGTACATAGTGATTCAATAGTTATTGAGTATATTGATTTAAGAGATAATATTGTTATAGATGTTTTTGAAGAAGAAATCAATAGGCTTATATATGATATATCCTCAACACAAATTGCAAATATAATCATGGAAGATTATTCATGTGAATTACCTATTGAAGAAATTGTTATTGAATCAATAAATGAAGAAAAAGTTTGGAATAAAGAAATTGTGAATATTGTTGGGAATCATTTAGTAGATTGTTTAATTGAGGAGGAATGGGTTGAAATTCTTGCTGAAGATGAAATTAATAGCATTAGACTCGAACAAATATGGAGATACTTCCCTGCTAATTTACAGAAAGATATTAATAAAGCACAAGCTCCTAAGATTATAGAAAGAATTGCAGATCATTTATACTTTGATATTTTGAATGAAATTGTTGGTGGAGTGTGGGTTGAAGGAATAGTCATGCATTGCTTGAATGGTGATGAAGATGAGATTTTAAATATTATATTGCCGACAATATCATTATCAAAGAAGAAAGTAATAAAAAAATTATAAATTAATATATAATTCAAGTAAAAATTTAAGAGTTCGTTTGATTTAGAGCCTTAAATTTTCTAAACGAAGTTTTGCGTACACGGAAAATAGCTGTGCTATTGAGTCCTGAACTAAGTTTTTTAGTTGATGTTGATCGAGCTAGAGATGAAGGAGCACAAGTAGGTGGAGTTTTTGGGAAAACTTTAATAATCGGAGGATTGATATGCTTGGTTTTTTTCTTTATCTTAATTTTGCTGCTAAAAAGTTTAAAATGCAACTTTTTATCGTCGTTTTCTGAACCAGCTGAGTCGCTTTCACTTAATGCAGAACTATCTTCAGGTAACACATTATCTAAACATTCTGGGTTAACAGCTTCAATAGCTTGTCCAAGATCAAAATCTGAATTCTGTGGAACATCAATAATTCCTTTATAAATCACTTCTACCGCTTTTTGAAGTTTCGAAGCTGTACGAAAAAAAGAAAATATATGACACAATTCAGCTCCGATTTCATATAACTTATAATCATCAAATACTTCACTTGAACTGTTTCCCAAAAAAGAACTCTCAAGTGTATAGCTTGCAAGTACTGAAAATTCTTTAAACACAACAACCCGAGCTGTAGTTTCTTTAATTTTTTCAATACGAAAACTACAGTTCCTATATTCAAACCAAGGATTTCTTTTTCCAAGCATTAAAGGAATGAGTCTTAAATATATATTTTCTTTTTGTTCTATTAAACTTACACCTTTAGTCTTACAAGCATACATAAATGTCCCTTTTTTGCTTGAATGCCCATGAATATCACAATAAAAAAACAAAGAATTATGTTGTTTTAAAGACCCTATAAGTTCTTTTGCATGGAAAATTGTTGGATGGAGGATATGATTTGGTTCTTTCCATCTTCTATTAAGATCAACTCCAAGAAGTGAACAACGATAATTACCATAAACAACTCCATCTGGATTAAGCATTGGGATAATTTTAAAGACAAAAGCTTTTCGTAAAGATCTCGCATTATGAGAATTACAAAGAAGATAATCAATTGCCCCTTTGATAATATAAGATGAATTACTTTCCCCTGGATGAACACGAGATGTTAAAACTATTGCTTTTTTTTGTTTTTGGGTATGTGATCTAGTTAAACCAAGAACATAATTTTCATATGTGTCGATGTTTTCGGTTATTGTTAAGACAGGACATTCATTACCTGCTAAAGTTTTGCATAGTGTTGAGATTTTTAAGTAGTTTGAATAAAATGGGTTCAATGACAAATCATTTAAATATTCTATTAAATCAGTATATGTATATGGGTAGCAATGTGAAAAGTAAACTTTATCATTAGCATATTCAAAAGTATAAGTAAAAGTTAGTGTATAATAAAATGCAGGCACACCTTGAACTAAATATTTTCTAGGGATGTTATTTTGATAATATGAAACATTTTCACCAGCTCTATGCCAATTAACTCCAGTTTTATTTAAAAGCTCTATAGATTTAGTCAATGGTAATAGTCCTTGACTATATAGTGAATTTGGTTTCATTAAGTTCAAAATATTAAACTTTACTGTATGTCCTTCTTTATAGTTCAAAACAGAAAAATAATACCATTGGGTATAACCTTGTGTTTCTATATCATATTCTAACATTAAGTTGTATTCATCTTCGTTTATTTTAATAGCTTGCCATAAATTGCCTGATTCGAATTTGCTGTCAAATTTTAATGTGTTCATTGTTGGTGATACCAAAGTGTATTCACGTGGCAAGTACTTTTGCGGGGTATATTGTAGCATATTCGCATACTGATATCGATCTGTTTATTATTTACCGAAAGGATCGCATTTTTCTATATCTTTTTTGATTTCAGGGGTTAAAACAACCTTAGGAATTTTTGTGCATGTTTCATTTTCGCAAGGATTTCTTGCTCGAGAATCATAAATAAGAAACCCTCCATGGATTTGCCTATAAAAAGCAGTACGATTATCTTCCATTCTATGTTTACTTCAATTTTTATTGATTTAGCATAACATTTTTGTTTTCAATAAGATGTAAGGAATACTAAGTAATGCCTTAGATGAAAAGTTTTATATATGAAATACTATGAAAAATTGGAGAAAACGTAAAATTAAATGATTGAAAATTTACAATAAAGATGCTTCAAATGTTAAGAAGATACAAAATTGTTAGAGAAAAGTATTATAAAGATAGAAATTGTAATAGAGTTATATTTCTCACAAACAGAACCTTGCTTTTTAATATAAAAAGCATGCAAATTGTATTATTCTTAATGTATTAATGGTATAATTAAAATATTATTATGACCAAGTATTATCTTAGCAGATTTAGGTTATTTGCAGAATTAAAAGAGAAAATCCGTTAGAGTGTTTTATTGGGATTATAAATGATAGATTGCAAGATACTCTTGTCAAGGTCATAAAAGAAGAATAAAGTCAAAAATTATAATTTCAAGTGATGATTGTAAGGATTATAAAATTTTTATTGATTTATTGCAATAATATGATTCTGAGTCACATTAGATGTTAAACACTCCAAAAAGTTTTTAATGAAAAATCCAGAAGCTCATACTCAAAGCATGAAAAACTTCTGGGCTGCTTAAAAGATATTAATAAATAATTTTAGGAAAATAAGAGGAAATGCCAAAGAATATTTTGTGAAATCATGTATAGAAAAATGCGCTCTCTATGAAATCTTTGAAGAATTTGCTAATTAATTTTTTGTCAAAGATTAAGGATTAATACTTTTATTACTGTATCAAATGATGATCATTTTAGAAATTCATTGCAAATTAACTATCATTTCAATTAAGTTAGATTATGATTTTCAGACTATATAATCATTTAGCGCATAATTACAAAATGATATTTTTAATTATACAATTAAAACTATAAATACAAATCTTTATAATAAAATATACAAACTTGCTTTTGATACTAAAAAATATTAATTTTTAGCTTTGAAAACCGTTTGTGCCTTTTAAGTAATTGCTATTATCATCTAATATTTATTAAGTTATAATATCTACACATCTACAATGATTATTAATAAACTAGTCAAAAACTCAGATCTGTTTATTTCTGATAAATAATGTTTAATAAACAAATAATAATCAAAATAGTAAAAAAGCTGTTTCATTCAATCAAAAATGAAACCAACTTTACTACAAGATACTCATATTGATTTATAATAATTGATTATAATACATCAGTTTTTCTCTAATGGAAAGCTTATAAAATGGAATTAAAAAAATATTCTGAGTTTTTGGCTTGCTTATCAAATAACAAAGTAAAGGTCCCATTATTAGAAACTTATGTATTTATTGATGACTTATGCAGAAAAGTATTTTTCAACGATCGGCAATACACTGTGGATTTCCAAATAACACGTATTGGAAAAGTTAATTCAATTCTCTTAAAGATTTTAAAAGAGCATACCACAGTAGAAAGTATTTCTGATAAAATTCTTTGTTATGTCATAAGTAGTAAAGGCAGGTATTCTTTTTCTGCTAAAGGTATAAAAGAAATCCTTGATGGCTCTAAAAAACTCAGCCATGTATCATTAGTACAGAAACTAAAACCAAACATTTCAAACGACTCCTCATTTTACTCAATGGAACTCACCTTAGAAGGGTTCAAATACAAAGCTGAATTCGTTGAATGTATTTTAGGAGAATATAAGGAAAGTTATAACTTAAGCCTTGGTAGTCAAGCTCGTGAAATTGCTCTTTTACTTCTACCAATACTAGAAAAATCTCAAAAAGCAATTATAGAAAGTATAGTTTTCGAGTTTTCAAAGGACCAAGAGGAAAAACTCTGGCTACGGTTTATCAAAATTTTAAAATCCATAAACGAAACTCGTTCCCGTTTGTCAAAAATCGAAAGTTATGTTATAGAAAAACAAGCCACATCTTTAGAAAACGCTGATGATTTTGGGGTAATAAACTCTCCACGCATTAGAAATTCTATTGTGATAAAAAAATCAAAAAGCACTATTCAAGGGAGGATTTTTAGGGCCAATACGTTTGCAGAACTCCCAAAAATTAATAGAAACGAGTTTACACAAAAACCCCAGCCTTGTGAAGAATTAAATGATAAAACTGAAGATGAAGATGAAGATGAAAATTCTCAATCCTCAATTGAAGATGAAGAAGAGTCGAATTTCTTAGAAATTCTAGCTCGAGAAAGGGTTAAACAGAAGCAAATTGATTTGGGGAAACCAGGAAGAATAACTCCTGATAACGAAATTTTGTTGAGAGAAATGAAGTCTTTAAGAAGATCATTAGATGCTGTGAAATTTCCTAGTTTGAAAGCTCAGGTTATTAGTCCAAGAAATACTATGCAAGTAGCATCTTCTAATGTGAAATTGGCCCCGATATTAAGACGTTTTAATTCGAGATTTTATTATTAATTGAATATCAGCTAAGATTCTAGTTAAAAATCATGAAAAAGATATAAACGAATATATATTTTATAAGTAAAACATGTTTTAAATTATTATAGTAAATAAATTGATTAATCATATACTGCATATACAATTTTAAATATAATCTGATCATAAAACCTTTCTTGATACTTAGCTTAAAAACAAATTACATATAATTACCTATTTTTATATAAAAATAAAATGCATAAGCAATCTGAAATTCTAATGATTTATAAAAAAAACTAAAAATTTTAACCAAAAAGTAGCATCTACAAGTCAGAATCTATTTTCCCCAGCATAACTAAATCATTTAAATATATATTTCACTACTTAAAAAATCTATTTTCAATAATAAACTAATCTTAATATTACTCCATACTTACATTATTGACAGTTTTTCTAAATCCTATAGGCAAAAATTCCAAGAACTCTTTATCCCTTATCCTTCTTCTAAGCTATTAACATCAAAAAAAGTGTATTTCTTACTAAAGTCTTATTTTTAATTTCCACTAGTTTAAAAATCTTCTAAAATTTTCCCTATTCTTCATTGTAAAGTTATTTTCTAACAAAAATCTTCAAAGTATTTTTTATACCCCAACTAAGTTTCTTTAACATACTCAAACTTCCTAGAATCCACAACTTGAATATAACCCTTCCTCTAAAATTACACAACAAATTCTCGTAACGAATATCAAAAAAAAAGAATACAAACAGAAGGTTTCTATAAGTACTTTACAATCCTAATCTTTAAAACAAAAGAGTCTTTCAATACACAAAAAAAATAACATTTGGATGTATGGGAGAAGTTTTTGACTAGAGATACATTGGGAGAAATAAAAGATAAAAGGGTATAATCTAAGATAAAAAGGTTGCATTCACACTTAAAGTGATGTTGTTTAGTTAATTTACTCATCATGCTCATGTTTTACTATGCTCTCAGCCTGATCAATAAACTTAGCAAGCCATACATCTTTTAAAGTAAGTCCTCCAGCACTATGAGTAGTAAGCCTGACATCAACTCTTTTAAAGACGTTTGTCCACTCAGGGTGGTGATTATGCTGTTCGGCTACTTTGGCTATGAGTTTCATAAACTCCCAAGCCTCTTTGAAATCTTTAAAGGTGAAATGCTTATGCACTGATTTATTTTCAACGAAATTCCATGTAGGAAGTGTTGATTTAGCCAGTGTACATTCGGTTGTGTTAAGTAAAGTTGAGTGAAGCCTTAGAGCAGCTTTCATTAATAAATTATAAGCATTTATTTGATTAGTGGATAATGAATGTTATTATAATAAAAGGCTTAACAGGCAAGAAATATCAAGAAATAAACTTGAAATATGAACTAAAAATGTGGGAGGATGAGAAAAATAAGATTTAAAAGGAAAATATTAAAATTTATGGGGTATTAAAATTTTTACCGAATTATGCATTGGGAATAAATGAACTATTGGAGAAGTTGATAGCTTTTTGTGGTAGAAAATAGAAAGTGATTGCTTTGGATAGGGAAATAAGGTTTAGATTTTTAAGATAAATTTATGATTAAAGGCTTTTTAGTTAATTGTTGAGGTGATGCTTTGGAAGAATTAGGTTTTTGATTAGTAGGAGTGACTGAAATCGAAATTTTTAGGAGAGAACTCGACTTTTTGTAGTTTTTTATTGTTTTTTTTTCATATGGAATTATAAGTATTATGAAATGTGTGGAAAGTCTAAAAGGAAATTATATGGATTTCTCAAATATATTTTTTGAAGTATTAATTATATTTAATTCTTTACTTTATTATTTATTTAGAAAGTATGCTTAAGATTGTTTGGATATTTCCTTGAATATCATTAATTTTTCCCTCAATATTTCCTACTCTATTTTCGAAGCTATTCATTTTATTTTCGATATTAGCAATATTTCCATCTACAGATTTGAAATTAGCAGCTACTTTTTCGTCAAGTGATTTTATTTTAACTTCAGTGGCCATAATCTGTTTTTTGTTTTCATCAAATAATGGTTTAAGGTCATTATTCAAAAACTTATCTCTAATAAAATCTCTAATATCAATCATTTTCCCTTTCCATTCATTTCCTGACTTATCATATGCATGCGAGCATACATGTAAATACTTAAAATCATCACTCATTTTCCAAATCGACAAAATCTGCTCAATTTCCATAATAACCTCAGTCATCTCACTAAAATTATAAATCTCAGCACTTAGTTGAAACTCATCAAAAACATCAGCTAATATAGAAATAATCATATTTAGCATAATAATCATATTTGTTGTCACAGCTAAAATATATGTAACAATTTGTACTATGCTTGTTTCAGAAAATTGATCAGTTTGACCAACAATAAGCCCAAAAGGTGAAGACCATAAAGATTGATATGATAAAGCTTCAATATTACCTGATACAGAGTTCATTAACCCTAAAGATAAAGTCGCATATATAAAAATTATTAAAAAGTCTTTCATTCTCATAATACACATTTGCAATAGTCTTATATAATATCTTGTATTACCAAATGCTCTAAACCCAGTGAAACCTCTAATGATGTTTAAAGTTATCATAATCCAGGTTAAAGTTGTATATTCAATACTAAAATATCGTAATAATATGAAAACAGTGGTTGTATAAAAACGTATAAGATCAACAATGTTCATTGTGCTTTCAAAATAAGCTTTACCTGCTATACGAAATTGAATACCTTCCCAGATTAATAAAATACAGTTTATGATTAGGCTTAAACATAGGAAAATGATATTCTTGGTTGTTAATACGAAGAAGAGGATAAGAAGGTTACTCCATAAAAGCAAAGTGTAGAAGTAAACCCATAGTTTTGCCTGATCCCATTTTTGGGTGATTATATGTTCTATAATATCTGTTCTATAGATTTCTTTGTTTTTACATTCTAAAATAGCACTTATAAGATTAATACTTGAAGCTGTACCAATTCTAATTGAAATTTTAAAAGGGATATGCTCAACTATCAAAGGTATGGTTTCTCCTTCACTTATAGTAAAATTTTCAAAATTGCACAAAGCATAATCGTTAGTGATTTTTATTGGTAGCTGGCCTTGTGGAATCCCAAAATGAACTGAATTATCTTGAGATAATAAAACAACTGATAAAAGTTTGTCGATTATTAATGATGAATTTATTAGCATCTCAGGCAAATCATATTCAAGTGTTTTTAGAGACACATATTTTTTAATATCAAGAATTTCATTTTGGGCAATATCACAGATGTATTCAATTAAAATGTCAGTGATTTGCTGATGCTTGCTTTTTATTGAATAGTAAATTGGCCCATGACCAAAATTGTCGGGTATTAAGATTAACTCTCGAGTTTTGGTAAATTTTACTATAATACTTTCGATTCCAATCATTGAGAGGAAATGAGCTATTGAGAATCTGAGATTAGACAACATGGTATTTATATTTGTTATCTTTTCATAGCTCTTATTTCCTAAATAAATGTAATTTTCAACAGTTCTGATAGCCTCCAATTGTAGAATTCAGTGGATCAAAAACTTTTATGCTGTTTCTTTGAGAAAAAATAGTAACAGTATCTAAAATACTTTGAGTTGTCGAATATATAGAATACTCTTTAATATTCCCTGACTTAAGCTTGACTATTACAGTTTGATTATCTTCACTAAACCTTATATCTTCTATTTGTTCATTTTCACAAGGGATTGTGCATTGCTCTTTTCTTTCTTCCAAATTCCAAACCTTAATAAATTCATTATTTCCCACACTAACCAACCTAATCCCATCATTGCTGAATCTTAAAATACTAATCCCAGAATTATGTCCCGCCAAAGTGAATTCTTCTTTTCCATCATATAAATTCCAAATCTTAATAAGTTTATCTCTTGACCCACTAGCCAACAAACTATTGTTATTATTAAAGCAAAGAGATATAATCCATCTTTTATGCCCATTAAATGTAAATAATTCCTTTTTAGTATCAATATCCCATACTTTAATCATTTTATCTCTAGACCCACTAGCCAAAAGTTTGCAATCAAAACTAAAAGTCACTATAGAAATGTCTTTTTTATGTCCAAGAAAAGAGCAATGATCTTTTTTTTGCATAAGATTCCATATTTTTATTTCAAAACCTTTAAATCCATTAGCTAAAAGTTTTTCATCTGAGCTCACACAAACACTATTCATTAATTTATGCCCCCTTGTCATGAATTCATCTTTTTTCTTTGTTAAATTCCATATTATTATAAGAGCGTCATCAGAGCTGCTGATTAAATACTTTCCATCAGGGGTGAAAATCAAGCTTGTCACATTTCTTGAATGCTCAGTCAAAGTAAATTCTTCCCTTTTTTCAAGTAAATTCCATATTTTTATAGTTTTGTCTGTAGACCCACTAGCTAGAAATCTCCAATCTGCACTTACATCTGTTGCTAATACTTGTCCAGTATGTCCTACAAGTGTAAATTCCTCTTTTTTCTTAAAAAAATGCCATACTGTTATTAATCCATCATCACTACCATTGATTATATACCTTCCATCACGAGTAAAAACCAACCCTGAAGCTTTTTTATAATTCGCCTCAAATGCAAATTCTAGTTTTTTCTCAGAAAAATTCCAAACTTTCAAAGGATTTTCTTTCTTTGTAAATATAAAGTCCCCTGATCCACTTACTAAATACTTTCCATCTGGAGAGAAAATGATATTGTTTATAGCAATTTGAATCCCTAAAAGATTGAATTCTAGTCTTTTTTCAAGAATATTCCAGACTTTTATAGTTTTATCAAATGAAGCACTTACTAAATTCACCATATTCGGGCTGAATTTCACTGAAGATACAGCGCTTAAATGCCCAGCAAAAGTAAATTCCTCTTTTTTTTCAGTGAAATTCCATAATTTCACTAAAGCGTCAACAGACCCACCGGCTAAAAACTTCCCATCAAAACTAAAATTTACACAGAGCAAATCTTTTGTATGAACCAAAGAAAACTCTTCTTTCCTTTCAAAAAAATTCCACACTTTTATAGAACAATCCCTAGATGCACTAGCCAAATACTTTCCATTTGGGCTTAAACTTAAACATGTGACATCTTTTGCATGTCCAGTAAGAGTTGTTTGTTCTTTGTTTTCAATAAAAGTCCATAAATTCAATGAATTATCTCTTGACCCACTTACTAAATACTTCCCATCAGGACTAAAGCTCACTGCAGAAACTTCATCATCATGACTTATCAATGTAGATTCTTCTTTTCTCAAATAAAAGTTCCAGATTTTTGTTGTTTTATCACTAGATGCACTTGCTATAAATTTACCATCACGACTAAAATTAACATTGTTCACTGTATTCTTATGACCTGAAAATGAGAACTCTTCAGTTTTTTCCATCAGATTCCACAATTTCACTAGACAATCTTTAGACCCACTTACTAAAAACTGACCATCTGGGCTAAAATCAACGCTTATAATACTATCTTTATGGCCTGATAATGTGAATTCTATTTTTTTTTCTTGAACGTTCCATATTATTATCATCTTATCCTCAGAACCACTGGCTATATATTTGCTATCTGGGCTAAAAGAGAGACAGAAAACTTTTTTAGTATGCCCAGTCAATGTACAATCTTCTTTTTTCTCATTAAAATTCCAGATTTTTATTGAACTATCAAATGATCCACTAGCTAAAAAAAGCCCATTAGGACTGAATTTCACAGTCACCACCCAATTTTTATGACCTTCAAACAAAAACTCTTCTNCTGAATTTCACAGTCACCACCCAATTTTTATGACCTTCAAACAAAAACTCTTCTCTTTGTTCTTCAAAATTCCAAATCCTTATAATTTTATCATAAACTCCACATGCCAAATACTTAATATCTGGGCTAAAAGATACACATAAAACCCCAAGTGACTGTATTTTAAAAGTAAATTCTTCTTTCTTTTTAGCTACGCTCCATATTTTTATCGTGTTATCATCAGAACCGCTTGCAATATATTTTCCGTCTATACTAAAATCCACACTATTAATTTTACCATAATGACCTTTAAGCATTATACCAAATGAGTTTGGCAAACCTATAATCGGTTCAACTTGGATATAGTTCCAAACTTTTTTAAGCTGTTCTAAAGCTTCATCTGGTTGAATATTATCTAGTTTTGGTTTTTTATTTGAGGATAAAGATTGAGTTTGAAATAACCCTTGGGATTTAGTCAAAAAACTTTCTTCTAAGCTATTCGACATTTATAACTAAGAATTTTATGATTAAGATATAGGATTTTTTAGGAGAAGAATTAGAAAATTACTGGATGGAGTTTAGTAAATTGTTGGGATTTTGGAAAAAGGGTTTGTTTTGGAGTTCATATGAGTAGGTTGATGTTGTAGTAGAAATTAAAAATCATGGTTTGGGGATAGGGAAAAAATGGTTGTTGCTTTTAGGAAATTAAAATTTTGCCAATGGTGAAAGAAGTGAAAGGTTGGGATAGATTATAGATAACAAGGGGATGTTGAGTTATATTTAGTTGGTATGATTTTTATATGATCGTAGGGTTTGAGTGAGATTTTAAGAATTAGCATTTAAATGCATATAAGGGTAAGATTTAGGGTATAGGACTTATGATAATTATATAGTTTTTCATATAACCAGCGACAACGAGTGGTTTAATATACCGAATCTTCTAAAGAAAAAAATTGTAGGCATAACAAACCTTGATCGGATACGGTTTAAATCATCCCACCTAAATAATAAACTAAAAACTTTATAATTATAGTTTTTTATGGCTTTTATATTTGAGACTCGGCTTTTATATTTATTGTTATAGACATGATTTCTAATATATTATAAGACTTGGAAAATTAAAAATAATATTATGGCATTTATCATTCTTCGATTTGATCTTTATTTTTTTGTAAAATATTTAAGAATTAAAAGAAACTATTATTTCATTCTCTATTATTTTTATATCACTATCTCTAAGTAAATTAAATAAATCATACTATTTAATATCTATACCAAATAGCATCAAATTATATCTTTGATGATCTATCTTATACAAAATTCCCAACAAAACTAAACCTACTTATTGGCATAATTATATATCTAAAACAAATATAAACCTTTCTATTCTATCTTATACAAAATTCCCAACAAAACTAAACCTACTTATTGGCATAATTATATATATCAAAAATTAGTATTAGTTAGGAATTATCGTTTGACTATTGTCCAGCCCTTGTTAATTATATATCAAAAATAAATATACACCTTTCTATTCTATATAAAATATAATAGTATCTAAATCAAATATTCCTCAACACTTAAAATTATTCCATTTCTACAATAAAACCTTAAAAAAATCCTATTCTTTAACATAATAAAACCCGAATTCTCATAACCAAAAAA